>JAQQSO010003304.1:0-13657 GCA_028658305.1 Pachyuromys duprasi
GTTCCACAAAGATCAAACTGAGCAAGGCACAAGGGTCTTATATGGGACAGTTTCTCCAACCAGGGACCATGTATGGATATGGCCTAGAACCCCTGCTCAGATGTTGCCCATGATAACTCATTGGTGAACTGAAGACCCTAGTAAGGGAAACAGGGACTGTTTCTGTCTTGAGCTTAATGGCTGACTCTTCGACCCTCCCCCATACATGCCAGGGAGTAACAGCCTGGCTAGATCCCGGTGGAGGACATTGCAGCCAGCCCGGAGGAGACAAGATGTCTGGGGTCAGATAGAAGGGGAGGAGATCCTCCCCAGTTGGTGGACTTGGAGGGGGCGGGGAGGAGATGAGGGAGGGTTGGGGAGGGTAGGAGGGAGTGAGGGAGGGGGCTACGCATGGGATGCAAAAAACCTAACCTGTGATTGATATAAAAATAAATAAATTTATTTAAAAAATTTTTCCCACAGGCAACCCCCTTCTACCTGAGAAATTTTCATATGTCCTTTGGCATATAAATATATAATAAAAAGTATGCAAGTCAAATATTTACAGATAACAAGTCATAAAGAGGTATATTTTAAAACAATTACTTGGCATACATATTTTTTTCATTTATTAAGGAGGAAAGCAAATTTTCATAGTAACGAGAGAGCTCTGCTTGTTTATTTTCACATGAAGAATTCCATGTTGGCTGACTGATGCTGCTGAATATGGAGCATCTATAGCAGTTTTCCGAGTTGATCGATATTTTAACTTTATAATTGTTAGTGCTGAGAACACTGCTTCGTGTAAATATGTAATACAAAACATCAGAAGAATGTTTAGGTCCATCTCAGAAATTGTTGAAAAGTCTGTCCTAATCCCAAGCCAAAATTTATTTAATATTTTTATAGTGCTTAAGTCAGCTGCTCAAACAGCAATCTTTAAAATCAAACATGCTATCACAATATCAGCCAAATATATGCTAATTTGATTCTTACTTGCTGAGGGATGGCAGTAGGAAGATACAGGAATGTTTGTATGTGCAGTAAAAACACTGCAATTCATCGCACACAAAAGTCTCTGTGGTGATTCAATGATAAGTTTCCCTATAGGCTCAGACATTTGGACACTTGGTCTCAAGTTAGTGATACTGTTTCGGGAGGTTTCAGAGGTGCTGCCTTGCTAGACATGAGCTTTGAGAGTATATTATACCTTCCCTTTCTTTCACTTCACTCTGTGCTTCTTGCTTGTGGTTGAGATGTGATCTCAGCTTCTTGCCCCGACCACCATGTCTGTTGTTTGCTGCTGTCCCTCTACATTTTGATGTACGTTTATCCTAGAACCAAAGGCAAAAGTAAATTCTTTTTTTTACAAGTTACTTTCGGTCATGCTGTTTTACCAAAGCAATAGAAAAGTAACTAATAGAATCTGAAATCTGAACCAAGGAGTTTCTGGAAGTTCATTGGCATTATGTAGTATGGCATACTCCAACAAGAGAGTTGCTGTTATAAGTCTGATTTAGCAGGAAGGTAAGGAGAGGATAGTTATAGGCTGACAATCACACTGGTAGAAATAAGATTTATCCAGAGTCTATTTCATCCTACAACTTTTTGCTACATCATAAAAATTTTAAACTGCCCTAATAGAAGTGTCACTGGAGGTCCCTGAGCAGAGCACACAGCCAGCATAATGGTAAGGAAATCTTCATGGAGAAAGTGGCATTTTATTCTAAGAACTAAAAATGATTCATATTTGAAGACATGAATGTCAGAAGTGCAGGAGCAGCATAGGATGGAGTTGGGAACAAGGACTTCTTCCATTTGGCTGAGTTGTGTAAGGAGCAGACATTGGTGTGCTCAAGAGAGCCATGAATTCATTTATCCAGATGCTCCTGACACGCCTGAGACAGAATCTCTTGTTATATACTTTGTCACTTAAAATCCTCCTGCCTCAACCTCCCAAGTGCTAAAATTTCAGGTGTATGGCCTTACACCCCTCCAGCTGTTGCTCATTAAGAACATAAAGGTGCTAGGCTCTGACCTTTGTGCTATGTAGAGAAAAGACAACAGCCCCTGCCCTTGAGAAGCCTGGTGCTTCTTGCTTTCTTTCTTTCTTTCTTTCTTTCTTTCTTTATTTATTTATTTATTTATTTATTTATTTATTTATTTATTTACTTATTTACTTACTTACTTAATGACTGATGCCCTGGTCATCAGTCATTAAAGACTTACAGCAACTAAGGTCCTGGTGCTTCTTGCTTGCTTGCTTGCTTGCTTGCTTGCTTGCTTGTTTGCTTGCTTGCTTGCTTTATTTATTTATTTATTTATTTATTTATTTATTTACTTACTTACTTACTTACTTATTTATTTACTTATTTACTTACTTACTTAATGACTGATGCCCTGGTCATCAGTCATTAAAGACTTACAGCAACTAAGATCCCAAGCAAAGGACTTGGGCGTACCCAGGAAGCCTGCAGATGTGTTGGAAACAGATCTATGCAATTTTCAGTGTTTAGTGCAACATTTAAATGCAGGACTCTGGTTTCATTCAAGAGTTATCAAGAAATTCAAGAGTACTGCTTTTTAGCCTTTTGGCTAAGATCAACTGAAATATTTCAAGACAGCAACATCAAATCTTTATGCCAAGTATCAGGCCTTTTTGAGCACAGAGTTCTTTGAGAAAATGCAGATCACTTATAAGTCTGCTCTGCTGCAGATTTGATCTGGCCCACTACAGTCCTGTCAAAAGCTTATGATCTTCCTGACTCAGCCTCCTGAAAGGAATATAACACTATGTCTAACTTTTCATTCTGTCTTTCAAGAAAACATTATTGGAGAGTCTGCTACAAAAGTTAATGGATTCTGAGAGGCAACAGAAGTTGCTTTAACACTAATCCAGCTAAGGTGGCAAGGAAGCCTCTTGGAGTGGAATCTAGATACATCCAGCATCCCACAGTTGGTCACATTAGAGAACAGGAAACCCAAAGTTCTGAGATAGAGGCAGTTGGCTCTCCATATATAAAAATACATACATACACACATACATACATACATACATACATACATATATATATATATATATATAGTCAATATTTATTTATCACCTACCACATTAGAAATTCTTCTAGGTGCTAAGGAAAAGCAGACAACAGAAGACTTCATCTAGTTGATAAAAGCTACACAAGAATAAATATGTGCCACATTATTAGAAGTGATAAGAGAAAAGGAATGCCAGACAAGGAGGGGAGGAAGTATAGGTGAGAGGTGTGGATAATCAGCATTTGATGGAGTAGGGGATGTGAGTAGGGAAAGGCCTTTCTAGCAGGGTGGCCTTGGGGCAGAGATAGAAATAAGTAAGAGTAGAGTTGGTCTTGGATTCTGTAGAAAGAGGGTTCCTATGAAAGAAACAGAACTCATGCAAAAGCACAGAAGCAAAAAGTGTGCTTGGTGGAGTTAAGGAGAGGCCAGGGAGCATAGAGGTAAGACGGATGGGGGTGCATCTCTCCATGTGGAGTCATGTAGGTGGTGAGTTATTATGCTCAGTATAAAACTCTGTTAACATCACTAATAGTGGTAATAATAAGATCTTTAAGTCAAAAGCACTTGCTGCTCTTGCAAAGGACAAGAATTCAATTCCCAACACCCATCTTGGTGGCTAACAACTACCTGTAATTCCAGCTCCAGGGAATCTGACAACTTCTGACCTTCGTGGGCACCTACACTTACACACACACACACACACACACACTTACACACACACACTTTACATTGCGGGCATGTATAAATATAAAAATTAAATGAACTTAATATGAATATAAGCTATAAGAACTTAATATAACAACTTCTAGAGAGCTCAGACAACTCAGTTGACAAGGCACCAGACTATAAATCTGGATGTCCCAGGTTTAAGCCCAAGGTTCTACGTTAGCAGAGAGGGGGCTACAATCAGGATATAAAGTGAATAAATAAATTAACTAATTTAAAAACGCCTTTGGTTGGAGGGGCAGGTAAGGCTTCAAGACAAGCTTTCCTTTCCTTATGTAAAACAGACTGGCCTTGAACTCACAGCAATCTTCTGCCTCAGTCTCCACATGCTTGTATCATAGGCATGAGTCACCAGACCCAACTTGTCAGCTTTTCCTCTGGTAGGCAGTTTTCTGTAAATAAACAAATATATTGGGGAATGGAGCAATTTTACTTCATAATTAGCAGCTGTCAGATTCATCCTCATTGACCTGTCTGCCTTAAGCCAAAAGGATCATAAGGCAAAAAGCCAGTCATGCTACTCTTCTGTCAGCACAGGCCAATTCAAACAGCCCACAGATAGTTTGAGAAAGCTCCAAAAGGATAGGCGCTCCTTACCTTAGCTACTGAAAGCACAGCCAAGGATGCTTGAAACCCTTTGTTCCCACCTTCTTAAAGTCACAGTCCTCAGTTAACTGGAAACAACCCTGAAACCATGCTCACCCTAGGCCAAAGGGAAAACGCTTCCCCTGGAGGCCCAGCAGAGATTGGTGTGACCAGTACTAAAACGGTGCTATGGTTGGTGCAAACATGAAACTCTCTCGTGCCTGTGATACCAGCATTTGAGGAGCTGAGGCAGTAAGAGTGCACTGAGTTCAAGGCAGAGAAGAGAACCCAGAGGCCCCAGGTCACTGGAGAAGAATTGTCAAATCTTCACAGATTTGACAGATATCAGACCTTGGACCAAGAGTTTTAACACTGGCCAGTGCTAAGGGCTAAGAAATCCTGACTCCTTATGATGTAATGCTCCAAAGCTGTAGCGCTACCTGCTATCAAGGAACAAGGAAGCCTGACTTTTTAATCACACACAAGAGCTGTAACACCTGTAGAACTGGGGGTTCTGAACCCGAGGCCTGTAGGGGGGCTGTGGCATCAGAGGACAGGTATTGCTCCTAACTGCTTAGTGCCACCACTCATTGCTGTCAAACACTGAGGACAAACACAGCTGCCAGAAAGCAGAATTTGAAGAGATTTTTGCGGCATAGCCACAATTTCTATGAGCCATGAGAAGAGTAACTGGTAGGAATCGAGGCAGGGATTCAAGCACAGTGACTGGATCCTAAAGGGCTGCATCACTTGGCTTTTGAACTGAGAGCATTGGGGTCTTTGGAGGGCTTTGAAAAGGTGTGTGGAAGGTTCAAACTCTACAGAAATTTAATGGTTGTCACAAGGTGAACAGATATTAGCCAGGGCAAGAGCAAACAGAAGGATCAGTAAAGAAGGCTTGTAGTAAGAGGGGATGGTCTGGTCTAGACCAAATTTGCAATAGATAAGATATTTTAAAAATATGGCACACATGGTGGCATACGCCTTTAATCCCAGCACTCAGGAGGCAGGGGCAGGTGTATAGCTGTGAGTTCAAGACCAGCCTGGTCTACAAAGCAAGTCTAGAACAGCTAAGGCTATACAGAGGAAGCCTGTCTTGAAAAACAACAAATGAAACAAACAAACAAAAACAAAATAAAACAAAACAAAAAGTCAGATCCTGAAAGTCTTTAAAAGGGAGGGACAAAAAGTCTGTGGCTGACGCACAAGGGCCATACAGAGAGCGGCTTGGCCTGTTTCAAGGTAAAGCTAGAAGCCCCAGTTTCCATGAAATGATCCTTTGTCTGTCTTCTACACTGTACCTTCCATGAAACACTGGCGTGTGCTTCACAGCATTATCTTGTGCCAGATATAGCCATGCCTTGCTGGGAATAGTGTCCCAACTCACTCTGCAAGCTTCAATCACAGGCAGTCATGACTGTCTTTGGGAATCCCTTTAACTGCCCATCAAGTTGGAAACAATCACTGTTCCATGAGTCAAGCCCCATACGAAGCCGTTAGGAGGCATGTGGATTTTTTTTCATGTACTATTAAAGATGTATGCTTTATTCAGCAAGGTAAGATGCTGAGATAGTGTGAACCCCTAGGGCCCATGGGACCAATGGTGAAAAAAAATAGCAGAGGGAATGTCGTGTGTAAATGCTCACGCATCCCTAGCACACTGTCTGAGGCATATATATTTCAAGCCAGTCTCTCCAGAGCTCTGAAGGGCAAGTGCCAGGTCCTTGGCACTTGGAGATGGCACATCCAATTCATGGAGCTGAGGAGCCATATCCAATCTACTCAGAATCTCCAAAAAGTGATCAGGCAGCCTTTGTCACACGCCCCCAGTAAAAGGGCACTCACTACCTCCCTTCTCAAGTTTATACGGCTTGTAAGAAATTTTTTTTGTTTGTTTGAGCCACTCTGTGGCTCTGCAGCTTTCACCCAGTAGTTACCCACTCAGACAAAAGGGGTTCTCTCCACACAGGACAGCTTTCAGAGCTGAGGCTCGAGAGCCCAGCAGAGTTTCCCGTTTTCTCTTCTCTGGGCTATGGTTCACGAGTGCTTTCCCAGCTCCTTGTGGGACCCGGGCTTCACTGCATTGCCTTGTGGACTCTACTCACAGTGGGAAGCTCCGGCCTACCCACCTCCCCTTATGAGCAGCACCCACACAGGCCAGCTTTGGCCATACTGCTGCCCTTCCTGTTTGAGAATAACTGCCCTCAGAACTCATAGATTATTCAGAGTGACAGCTCTTCCCAGCAACACCCCCACACTGCTTCTTCCGAAGCTTTGAGTCAGCTGAAGATGGCAGCTCTCCTATGGCTGCCCCTCTGGCTCCCAGTCCTCTTTTCAGGAACCTATCTTCATTCCTACTCATTCCACCAACTGCTCCACATGGCGCCTTCCTCTCCCTGTCAGGGAGAGTGAGACCCAAAGCTCTGTGTTCTTGGGTTCCTGCTTCTCCATATGAGGTCATAGGAAGCTTGATTGCATCCATACAAACTTCCACTGCTGTTGCTGCCTCTTGGCTCACTGCCCCTGAAAGAGCCCTTAGCACCCTTTTGGCTTGCCTTCTACATTGTCGAAGGCCCAGTTTCCTGTCCTGCCAATCAAGTGGAGGTGGCACCGCCTCCCAACCTGAAGACCGCATCTCATTTCTCCATCCCCAGGGTCATGATAGATTCTTTTCTATCATCCATCTCCTCTCCAGTACATCCTTGACTGTCAGGGAAGGAGGATGAATTAGGGCAGCACTAGGGGTAGGCACAAAGGACATACATAGACTGGGGTTTCTTCAGCACTGTGCAGTTCTGAGGTCATCAGTTGAAGCTAGACAAGGCCAATCTGAAGCCTGAAAGCAGGAATAAACTTGATATCAAGCTCCTGAGTTTAGGGTTTAGGCCTGGTAAGCTCCTCTGTCTGCTTGCCCTCTTGGGGCATCAGAAGTCTCTCCCCCCACCAGCCACAAAGCCAGGCAGCATGTGGTATGCAGCTGGCCAGAGGTGTCTGTACAGAGCTGTACTTGCAGCTCACCAGAGTCTGGCCTGAAAATGGATGGGTCTTAGTGTACAGCCCTTGGCGGTAGCCTTCATGGGTGGAATTCCAGCCTCTTAAGCTGGGCTGCCTTCTTTTTAGTAGAATGTCTCTGAACAAAGCAAATACTGCTTCAGAAACTGCGAAGATTGGGGCCAGACACACATTTTTGATGCTGGTTTAAGATGTCTTTACTGCATCCCATGACTTGCCTCTGACTGTGTAGTCCAACAGCACCTCTAGGACCCTAGGGTCCTTTCAGCCCACAAAGTCTCTAGGAAGCTGCCTGGCTTTCTCCCCACACCAGCTGTGTCCTGGGTAAGAATCATGAGTGATGATAAGAAGGAAATATTGTGCCTGATGAAGAGTACCAGTGAGGCAGGGATCATCAAATATATTTTACAGATGGGCAAACTGAAGCTCAGAGAAGAAAGCTACTTGCCACTGTGGCAGGAAGCGGTGAAGGTGAGATTTCGGCACAGATCTGATTCCAGAAAGTGGTTCCGGTTTGACCACTTCAACCTTTCTTTATTCCCATTTCTCCATCCCCTGATCCCGACCCTGATGTCTTCTCTCCTGTCTTCTCCATTCCCCAGCACCTCATACCCAATGCAGCAGCCTTGGCTTTCTCTGTCTTCCTCCATCTCCCAGCCCTTCCCTTACCCAGGGTACATTAAGGTAGCCAGCAGCCAGCTGACCCCCTTGGATGAAATGTAGAGCTCAGCTGCTCCAGATACATGGGTTTTACCAGACCAGATAAAGTTTCACCATTGGGGGCAGTTAACAATTTATTTCTGAGCCTGAAACTGTGATGGAAAGGGATAGGGGAGCACTACAATTCAGCCTACTGATGCAGAAAGGAGTAAGGAATGGGGGTGGGGAGGATATACACACACTATGCATGTGTGGAGAGTGCATTTGGAGGATGGATAGGTGTGTGTGTGTGAGTGTGTGTGTGTGTGTGTGTGTGTGCATGTGTAGAGAAGACAGAAAGCCAGACCTCAGCCTAGTTAGTTGAGAGCAGTGGAAGCATGCCTGCCCCTCTTTACTTGTGACCAGAGAGTTGTAGCTAAAGGATTGGGATGTGGCCTTTATGACCTTTCCAACTGGTACAGTCAAGTTTCCATGCCCACCACTGCTGAGAAAAGCTCTGTGGAGAATTGCAAATCCCTTCACAACTGCCTTCACAACACCATTGTACCCAGTTGACCACCTCCTCTTGTGGGTAGTACTGACCTCTCTAGATGTACCTCCTGCCTCTCTGGGTCACCCTCTTCAGCTCTCTTGCCAGACTTTCCCCTGCTCTACTCATCCTGGGGATCTCCTGATATCCTGCTTGAAACCTCTCCTCTACCCTATCTAAGCCCCGGTTCTGAGTCAGCTCCCTGAGTGTCATGGACTCAGGGCCCAGCTGCCTAGCACTCCAGGCCCAGCTACAGCGCTTCAGGGTATACCACTGCCTGACTGCTGACTCTCTCTGGATGATTAGAACTGGAATTCCACTCTGCCTCCCCATAGCCAGCTCATCTCCAAACAGTCCCGAGGCTTGTGTCTTTAATTCAGATGACAGGTACCACTACCAGTTCAATTGTGTAAGACCAAACCCGGTATTCCAAATATGCCAGAAAGCACCCAAGTATCTCACAATGGTTGAAGGTTCCATCATATATCACCTAGATCATATCAGCAGTTCCTTTTTGCGCTTCCTGCCACCACTCTCATTCCAGCACAATCCAGGATAAGTACAGAGGCCACAAAGATCTAAGTTATGAGTAAGATCACCAGGTTCCTTCCCCTGCCTAGCAACTTTCAAAATCTTCCATGTAACTCCAAGATCTACTTGGCTTGATCAGACTACCTCTCCACTCTTGCCCTCTGATATTGTCTTCCCATCCACCTTAACCCTTTTCTCACACTCTATCCTTGTCCGGTGTCAGCTCTTGGTTATGTTTTCATCCCACACTCTAGACCTTGGGGTCTTTCCAAGGTAGAAGACAAAAGAGTACTTTTGTGTATGGACAGGGGAAGTGGGAATGTGGTGGAGCTGAACTTAAAGGTCAGGGTTTCCAAAGCGTGAATGGACGCTCTGCTGGTTCCTGAGCCCTTTAGCTTCTGAGAAGACCAGGTTCTTTACCTGGTGCCTAAGAGAAGCTGAGGCTTTCATGTCCTCTAATAGGGAGAGAAGAAGCTGCTGCACTTAAGGTTTCCTCTACCTTTCTAGAGGTCACATAAAGTGCCCCCAATTCAACAGCAGGGGCCACAGAAGCTGCTACCTAAGACAAAAGAAATATTGAGGCAGGGGTAGTTCTTTCTTAGGGAGCTGAGGAAGGCCAAGTAGGTCCTGAGTCAGAGAAAAAGAGGGATGAGGCTTTGAGGAAGGGGCTAGGGCATGTGAAGCAAAAAGACAGAAATAAGGAGAGGAGGGGAAATTCGAGAGTAAGAACCATATAAGGGACCTTGAGTAAACCAAAACGGAGTACTGAGGTAGAAAGGCAAAGGTGTGAGACATCGAGAAACACACACAGAGAAAGCTGAGGTCCAGGAAAGGAAGACAAAGAGGAAACCAGAGGCAGCAGGAAGGGGATAGAAATAGGAGAGGGGGTAGAGAGAGAAAGTTAAAGAGAGAATAAAAGAGAAAAAAAATAATGAAAAGAGAAGAAAGTCAGATGAAGGCCAAGATACAGAGGCAGAAAGAGAGAAAGACCCAGGGTTGGGGAAGACAAGAAGCAGGAGCTAAAACTAGCAAAACTTGGGAACAGTAAGGACTCACATGGGGAAGTAAATATGTTAAGTCGATGGAACCTGCCAAAAGGAGTTCTACAGAAAGCTCCCACCCAAGCCTTAGCAATTGGCCCTGCCTATCCTACCTTCAACAGCTCTAACAGCTCAGTGTTTTTATCACTGTCTATAGCAGAAGTGCAGGCTAGATGGAAAGTGGAATGGAATACGAGAAACTTTCACTAGCCTGAGATCCTAAGCCAGCTCAGAGTGTCCACCATCTGCAGCAAGAGCCCAGAGGCAGGGGAAGGGTACCCCTAAATGAGCATAAGTGCCAGGGGCAGAAGAAAGCTGAGGCACAGGGAAGAACCGGAGAACAAGATAAGTTTGAAATAGAGGAGTGGGGAGGGGGTCCCAGGAAGTTACTGAGAACAGCCTTGAGATGAGCATAGCCTGGGCTTTGATGCGCCTGGATGGATGAGCTGCTTTGGGGACCTCTATTTGGTTGATTTCATTCACTAAAATACAGGATCTCACTCTGCAAGCCAGGCTGTCTGATCATTCATGATGCTCCTGCCTCCTGGATGCTGAGATTACAGGCACATGCCACCATGACCAGCTTTAAAGATATCTTAAAAGGTCACTTGTGCTAACCCTAGGGCTGCCTACTTGTTGTGTGTCCCTTGCTGGGAGCAGCAGGGTACCATAGTGCTAGATTTGATGACAGATAGGTTGCCTTTAATAAAGGAACCCTAACATTTTCTAGTGGGGAGCTGTCTCTACTTCCTCATCTGTAAAGTGTGACAACAGTTTTGCCCAAAGCTGGTGGCTATTGGAATGATTATGTGTGCTAACAGTTAAAATATTGACAGGGGCCTGATTTTCTCTTTGGTTCTGAGGTCACACAGAGCATGTCCCTTTGCTTTCTTTATGTGACAGCTTGACAAACATCTGAGGACAAAGATTCAAGTACCTCAAACTCTTCTTCCCCACTTTCTCCAACCAACCCTCAGTGAACACGATGACTTTGTTTTGTCTTAGAAAATATTTATTTTACAATCTGGAGAGGTGGCTCAGTGGTTAAGAGTACCTGTTGCTCTTGCAAAGGACCTGGAATCAATTCCAAGTATTCACATGATGGCTCATACCCAGCTTTGACTCTGGTTCCAGGGCATCTGACACCCTCTTCTAGCCTCTGCAGTCATCAGGCACATGCATAGTACATAGACTTACATGCAGGCAAAACACCAAAACACAAAATGAAACAAAAATAAATTTTTAAACCTATTGGTAGTTGTGAGTCACCCAATGTAGGTACTGAGAACAGAATTTAGAACTCATCCATCCCTCCAGCCCCTTGTTTGCTTTGTTTAGTCTTCAGTACTGAACATGGAACCTGGGCATTCTGCATGCTTGACAAGCACTGTGCCACTGAGTTAAACCCCAGCCCTATGATGTCTTTTGAACCACCTGTACCCAGTGGAAAAAGATCCTGGTGCAAGGTGGCTGGAAGGTGGGCAAACATGGGCAAGCAAAAGCACAAAATTTCAGGAAGCTTTTAAAAGATGACTTTTCCTTTGACAAAATTCAAACCTCCTGGAAAGCCATAAGGAACACTTCTAGGTCAGACCCTCCTGTGCAGGTGGGGATTCGGGGGGCAGGGGGGGTTGGAAGACATGGAGGGCCTCAACTCTCCATTCCCAAGGCACAGGGTAGTGCTCTCCTGAGAGATTCCCCCTCATGCTGGAACAGCACTACCTCAGGTGAAGCTCTACACTCATGGAGTGTGGGCAGGAAGTTGCTGTGGACAGTGGGACAGAACCGTGGAGAGGAAGAATTGGAGGAGGACAGAGCTCTGTGGGAATGCCAAGCCTAGGAGTGCCAGGAGCAGACTAAAGCTGAGTCAGAAATGGCTCAGCCCAGGGATCCTCAAGGGAATGACGGCAGGGCAACGGGCAAAGGGAGATCTGCAAGAACGCTGCCAGCATCCGCCATGTGTTCCTAAATGGCACTCTGCCTGCCAAGGTCCACTGGTTTTCTTACAGACAGAGCTCAAGTTTTCCTGGGAGCTCAAGGCTTATGGGAAGGGGAAAGAAGTTGCTGGATGGAGGGGAGGAGGGGGTGGGGAGAAAGGCAAGCTGGTGAGGCCCTCCCCCCAGCAGGCACTTCAGTAATCTGATTTCCATAAAGAGAACTTTCCTGGCCATAAAGATTTTATTGAAACTCCCAGCAGCCTGATAAAAGCATAATTCCACTGACCACAATCTACCTAGGAATAGCTCCAGGATATTAGGCTGAAACTCAGCAAAGCTGTCCCTTCTGGAAGGCTGCTCTGCTCCTTTCTCCCCTCTCCTCCTAGGGGCGGGAGGGGCCTCCATTTGGCTCCACTCTGTGGGGAAAATGTTAGGCCAACCCTGAAACTGAGCCCAGCTCTGCAGGCCTGGGCCAGGCACCACAACAGTGTGTGACATTCCTACAACTCCTGGCCTGCCCTGACCAGACACTCCAGGCCTGCTCCTTCTTGAGGGCCTGAGTTAGAGTCTCTGGGGACCTAGTTTGTCGGGAGCATCAGAGAAAAGAAAAAAGAGCTTGTCTACCGCCTTAGAGCTGGTCCTTGACTTTAAGCAAATCACATCTCTGTATTTCAGCTTCCTTATTAGTAACATGGGTAAAGGAATACTGACTCCAGGAAGTAAGCAAAGTGATGTAATATGACACACTTGCAGTAACTTCCTGGGACAAGGGCATCTGATGTGTGTTCCACACTGTCCCCACCACTCCAAAGACCCTTCTCCTCTTCTTATGTCCAAAGAGGATCTCAGACTACACTAACTCTCTCTATAACTTTGGTCAATTCCTTCTTTCTTTATCTGGGCCTCATTCTGTCCATCTCTCTAATAACAGTGGATGATTACAACTAAGTGACCTCATAGCTCTTCTTTTCAAAAATTCTTATTACAAGACCAGCAAGATGGCTAAGCATGCAAAGGTACCTGCTGCTCAGGCTGATAGCCTGAGTTCAACACCCCCAGTATCCACATGATAGAAAGAAAGAACCACTCTAAACTGCACACACTCTGTTAGAAATCGTGCAGAATAAGGGTTGCACAGTGGGTTCACAAATCAGCCACACGACTGGTTCCACGTGGGAGGTTTATTAGGGAAAGGAAAAGGGAAGGGGTCGCAGACACAGTCTCCGGACGAGGTGGAAAAGAGAGAGAGGGCGAGGAGCTCTACGAGTTCTTATAAGGTGACCCAGAGCATGCGCAGGTGGTTCCAGGTGATCAGCGGGTGGTCTTCGGGGTACCTGTTTGTCAGGACCCCTATGGCTGGCTGTAGAAGTGCCTGCTAACGGATTCCAACATTCCTCCCTTTTTGTTTTGTTAAAAGGTGAGGAGTTAGGAAGGGGTGATGGTGGGGGAAGGGCATGGGGCGACTTTTGCTCTTCAAACTACTTCCTGCTGATTAGGGGCGTTGTCATTTTCAGAGTCCAGCTGGTCCCCACCATGAGGGTCGTAATCATCTGGTTCTGTGGGCAGAGGTTGATAGTCCTGTAGGAGTAACTGATTAACAGTTTTGTTAGCGATTTTTT
>JAQQSO010003305.1:0-13656 GCA_028658305.1 Pachyuromys duprasi
GCAGAGGCACACTTCCTCCAACAAGGCACATCCACTCCAACAAGGCCACACCTCCTAACAGTACCTCTCCCTATGGACCACACATTCAAACACACGGGTTTATGGGGGCCGCTCCTACTCAAGCTACCACAATCCCTACTACCTTATAGCTGGGCACAGAGATGCCTGTCCGGATACCTGTACTGTGATGCCAGGGACAAACAGAACCCTGGAATTCACTGGCCAGCAAGCCTACCCGAATTCATGAGCTCTGGTGAGGGATACTGTCTAAAAATGTAAAGTGGAGAGTGAGCAAGGAGGAGACTCAAGATACTCTGGCCTCTACATACATGTGTACGCATGTGTACGTGCACCCCATACATTCACATATCCACACAAACACGAACACACACACACATACGAGAGGGAGAGAGAGAGAATGAAAAGAATCAGGTTGTTGTTTGCTTTTATCTATTTGTGAGACACATACACACACACTCATTTTACAAAGGAGATTCAGTATGATACTATAGTCAATTTAACATCGTGATGTTTTTTATGGCTCAAACTGCAGCCTGAGACTTCTGCTCTCAAATGCCTGACTTTTCCTATACATTGTGCCCATCTCATGTAAACACTCAGTGCCTGTCACTCTCCTGGAGACCCTTAAAAACACAAGGAAGCAGCCAGCGGCCTTGTGTTGGACAGAATCTAGTCTCTAGCTACAGACAGGGATGGGCTGAGATCCACCTCCCTTCGCTTTCCAGGTGACCTTGGGCTCACCTCCTTCGAATCTCAGTTTTCTTTATAGTGAGTCAAGGGTAACAGCATCACCCTCAGGCTCGTGAGGATTAAATAACAAGAGACAGGTGAGATACCCAGCCCACAGTAGCCACTCACAGCTCCTCTTACTTCTTCAGTCCCTCCAGAAACTCCCAGAGCTGCAAGGTTCACTATTCCGCTCAAGGGCGCGCTCAATAATAGCTTCCCCTCTGGGCCTTAGAAGAGAAGGCCTGGGGAGCCAGGCCCAGTTCTGTCTGGGTTTGATACTGTACAGAGGCCACCTTACAGTAACCCAGCTTTCTCCTTGTAGAAAGTGGAAATTTCTGCAGCAAAATCTCCTTTTTAAAGACGGCCCTTCTTTGCAAAACAGTGCAACTTGAGCTCTCAACTGTTTTTGTTTAAAATAAATTAGCCATGCTGTAGGCTCTGGCAGGGAACCACTGGGCCATGTTCTCAAGCCCGCCCCACTGCACTGCAGCGGGATCCCGATCATAGCTGAGCTGAGGGTGGCTTCTCCACGCAGCGGACTCACGTGACGGTTCCCCTGCCCCTCACTCACCCTGTGACCTTGGGAATACTCCCCACCTGCTTCACTCAGCAATCCACCCCTAACCTCTGCGCCTAGCATAGCAGGGCTCAAGCACTCAGGGAAATGAACTTTGCTTCCCTTTTCCTTAAAGGGTGACTTTAAAGGGTGATATTAAAAGATCCGGGATGGGGGCTGGGGAGATACAGCCCAGTCAGTAAAGCCCTCGCTGCACAAGGGTGAGGACCTGAGTTCGAATCCCTGGCACACAGGTAAGAAAGCTGGGTGTGGCAGTACCGCACGTGTTCCCAGTTCTGAGGAGGCAGAGGCGGGAAGACTCCTGGCGCTCGCTAGACAGCCTACTCTGGCCAGTTGGTGCAGAGACCCTGCCTCACAAAGGAAGGCGCAGAGTGATTGAGGGGCACAGCCCATGTTGATTTCTGGCCTTCACACGTGTATGCACACATACAAATCTGCACACACACACACACAGCACACACACAGGCATAAATAAAGATCCGGAAGACTATATACTACACAGATGCTCACTCCCTGAGAACTGACTCTGCTACTCTTATCAGTATTATTAGCAGAGCAGTGCTTCTGGTGGCTGTTGGGGGCATGGCTTCCTCCTCTTGTCATATCACGGCAGTTAGGCCTCACACACAGTAGGAGTCCAGTCAGTGATAAGGTTTAAAAGCCTATTTTTCTGTCAGTCTCCAGCATAGACTGTAAGCCAGATCTGTCTGCTCAGAGCATCTTTCCTTCTCTCTCCTTCCCTCCCTCCCTTCCTCCCTTCCCTCTTCAGGATACACAGTGATAACTGGGGAGCTACTGTATTTGATGATTCAGGATCTGCTATGCATATTTCCCAATCCCTCCCGTATAAGGAAGAGCCGAACCGGCCCTGGGAATTATTTTTGGTATTTTATCCAGCTATTCTCGTCTCTAACACTTTGCGGTGGGTGGTTAGAGCCGGTGATTTTCCTCTCTTTTGTGCAAACGAGACCAGAATAAACAGTGCAGGGTGAGTCACTTTAGACTCTTAGCGCTTCAATTACTTAAAAACTCAAGGGCCCAATGAAGCTCAGAATGTCACCTTTTCCAGAACAGGCATAAGCAGATGGGAAACATGCCACGTTCTGAGTAGTTTGTGGCTCCTCAGCACAGGAAATCTGCTACTAGCTAGCTAGCAGCACCCAGAGGGCAGAAGTGCAGAGGCAGCCGCCACGCCCTCCAAGGACTCCACACACATCACTTCTTACCTTGCTTCAGTTAATCTTTACTATGACCTTATGAAGTAATGCACTCAATGCCCCAAGGTGGTGATGGCCCCCTGCATATTTCTTGGCTACTTAGGTGTGGGGCCACTCGAACTCCATGCCTTACATCCACACCTTGCATGGTCACTGTGACACGCTTATTGCTCTATATTTCAGAAGGAGGAAACGGAAGCTGGAAGAATGGGGAAAGAAAAAACAAACTATTTGCTCTCACTGTCTAGGGTTCCATTTCCTACATGTGACTCTGTTATCAGGGACACAAATGAATGTTCAGACGTTCCTCAGTATTACACAAGAAGCCAGCAAGTGATCTGAGTGTCAGGAACACTGTTATCCCAGTGTGTATGTTTGTGTGTGTGTGTGTGTGTGTGAAAGAGAGACGAGCAGACAGACCAAGACAGAGACACAGAGACATAGGTGGAGATACACAGAGACAGAGAGACAGACAAAGACAGAAAGAGAGGCAGACAGAGACAGAAAAACACACAGAGAAATACATAGAGGGAGACAGAGAGAAACAGAAAGACAGACAGACAAAGACAGAAAGAGAGGGAAAGACAGAAGACAGACAGATAGACAGACTGACTGACTTCAAGGACCAGAAACTGGTGTGCCTTTTTTTTTTTTTTTTCTTGAGTCCACCTCTGGTTGATCTGGAAAGACACTAAGTATCTAACTTCTGCCCCTCCTCAGGACTGGGGAGGATTCGGTTAAGATTCCATCTTTAAAGTGGATCAAAGACACTCCATTTGGCACCTCTACACTTGATTCTGTAAAAGCGGCATGACAGGCATTAGGAATTGCTTAACTGTTTTCCTTTTCCAAAAAAAAAAAAAAGTTTGAACTTAAAGAATTTGTGTTGCTGAAGCTTTGAAATGTACAGTGTCTAGATAGTCTTAACCTTTATAAAAGTCTGTTTTGAAGTCAGTGAGAATTTAGCTCTTACTTCTTTATGGAAATAAAGTTATATTCCATAGGGGGGTGGGGTGGTGACTGGTAGGGAGGACAACAGGGAAGAGAGGATACGAAGTTAAAAGTGGAAAAACGAGGAGGAGGCTCCGAATGGGGAGGAGAGGAATACAAACAGACGTGGAGGGGACAAGGGACAAATAACACCAAGGTTTGATAAAGTTTAAAGGAATCATTATTTTATATTTACCTAAAGTTGTACATAATACTTATAACTCTCTCCCTCTACTCCCATCCTCCCCCCCACCCCCCACCCCCGTGTGTGTGTGTGTGTGTGTGTGTGTGTGTGTGTATCTTAAAGGAAGTTAAGCTTCTTGGCTGACAATGTTCCCTAGAAGAGCCATAGACTAACAAAACCCCAGGCCCAGGCATGAGAAATCCCTTTTGGAATGGTTGGCCAGTGCAGTCTGAGTGACTCCCAAAACAATATTGACTATCCACATAGCCTTCGGTTGCCTCTCAGGGGTTGAGGGTGGCTCCCTACTGCTGAAGATATTACACATAGGACATAGACTTGGATGTGTTTAGATGGATCTGACCTTCAAGCCTCTTTTCTGTGGTCTAACTTCCTTGGTAACAGAAATACTATGCAAACTTCCAAGGGAAGGAAGCAAAGACCCCTACTCAGCTGCAACATTTGTGAACTACAACAGTGACCAGCATGGCAAGATATCATAAAGGTAAAGTGAAATGGCATTTACATGTTGGAGAAAACCAACAGATGTCTGTCTAGTTGGACTTAAGGCTCGCTCAGTAAGAGGGAAACCATGCCTGGTCTTCCCAGAGGTCATGGACCTTGGAAAAGAATCTTCTACTGGGCCACTCTGTTAGACCAGCATAATTCTTGACTACATTCTAAATTTTATCCTAATACCAAAGATAAGTGTAGCTACCACTCCTCATCAAAGAAGCCTTTCCAAAGGTCTCCAGCAAATGGAGACCAACACAGAAAACCATAGTTAGACACAGTTGGTGGGACGCCCAGCCACAATGGATACAACTATACCCCCGGTCCTGCATTTGTGTCTCAGGGAACATCTCAGAAGGGAGTGGGGGGTCGGCAGAAAGACTATAAGAGCTATAAGACCAGTAAATCTGTGGTGAAAGAGTCACTTCTAGAAACGGCTCAGTAAATAAGATTGGAGCAATGAGCATATCAATGTGGAAGGGGACAATTTCACAGAGTCCCATCCCTAGACAAAGAAATACAGAAAAACTAAGGACTGCCGGGAGAATCAGTTTCTCCCAGGGATGAGCTTCCTTATTGGTTGTCCAGTACAGACTGGACAATTATGAAACCACACACACCACACACGAAATAACAAAAACAGACTCAGCAGGTTGTACTTATATTTTTGTGGGTACACACACTGGTAAGCCAGGTTCTCACCCAGAAACCAGGCTCATGCCAGGGATCTAGGTTCTCCCCAGGATGCTGGGTTCACACCGGGGAAGCCAGTTTCTCACTAGGAAGTCAGGCTTCTATCAGAAAGCCAGGTTCTCACCAGGGAGCCACCATCACACAGGCTCTCCTGGCTTAGAAAAACACTTTGATGTGCTACAAGCCCCAATTAGCCCCGTTTTAGATCCCATATCTTCCCCAACTGAACCAAACACACAGACCCATCCCCTTCCCTCGTTTCAAATGTGTGCCTTCTCACTGCGGACTTCTTTAAAGAGAAAAGTAAACAAACCTCTAAACACAGGAGATTTTCAAAGAAAGTAATTAGTGTATTTTACGAAGATTTCCAACATAGCTTCAGAGTGTGGTTTTCTGGGTGCATCTGAATGTTTCCTCGCTTGGAATCAGACAGGACAGCCTTACCTGCAAAAGCCCAGAACAGAACTGTTTCAGGCAACCCCTACTGCAGCAGCTCTTTTAGAAACAGGAGAAACACCTGTGCAGAGTCCTAAATCCCACCCTGGGTTCCAGGACAGATGCTGCAAGGGGACGCAGATGGGGCGGCGGCTGAATGCAGAGGTCCTAACTGCGTCACAGACACAGAGATTGCAGGTGAGAAGATAAGTCAAGGGCAAGGAAGGCTCTGGGCTTGGTTGTACGTCATCTGAGAGAAGCATGTGTGCCCCTCTGTTCAATTTATTTTCACCAACTTCACCGACAGATTTGATTCTGGGAAAGGGCTGCTCCAGCCCCTGCATGGCTGGGACACGCTGTCTCAACGCGGAAAGCAATGTCAACCACAAGCCGAGAATACAGGGTCAGGTGTTGTGCATTTTAAGTTGGGCAAAACCTATGGTAAAAGGGCTGTGTTAGAATTGGTGTTCCCCCTCTGGCTCGCCTTAATTATTATGCACTTGCTTTCTGGGCCTTGAATTATTCACGAGGCCAATTATGAAATAGGATACTGATTGGTAACCCCCAGCTGTGGTGCCTGAGCATGCAGGGACACCTCATCTCTTTCCCAGAACCACAAGGCTGGGCTAAGAAGCTTGTGGGATGCAGGGCCTTGGGTAACAGGAGGTGACCGAGAGGGGAGGAGAGAGGTCAGAGTAGTGAGCTCACTGGAGAAATGGAGGTGAAAGCGGGGTGATCAACCAGTGGGCTAAGATACTGGGAAGAAGAGAAACGAAGCTCTTCAGAGCAAGAGCTGGATGAACATCCAGCGAACGAAGGGATGGATGAGTGAATGAATAAAGAAATAAATGAATGAGCACTGAAGTGTCCGTGAATGAGCAGGAGGAAGGACACTGGGTTGCACTGGCTTCCTTCTATCTCTCTGTTGTCCAAAGAGGCAGGATGGACTGAGTCCCCTTGTTTTGTTTGCTGACTCATGATCCTGTGATGTGGGTGTTGATGTCATCACTTTCCAGTGCTTGAGGCTTGGTTGAATCAGGGGCCTACAGGCTCTCCTGTGGTGGAAACTTCAGATAGGGACACTCTTCCTTAGGCCACAACCACTGGCCAGGCATGAGTTGGGCGGGGAGGGGTAGATGGAGTGAATCTTATCAACTGGATGGGATCTGGAATCAACTAAGAGGTCTGTCTGGGTGGGTCTGTGAGATCAGTTCAATGAAGAATTAACTGAATGTATGTGTGTTTGTGTGGGGGCACCCAAGCACAGCGGGAAACCCCTTCCAAAGGATGGTCCAGTGTGGCCTGTCTCCTGCTGGTGAGTGTATCCATCACATCGTTGCTGCCACCACCATCTTTGATGACATCCAGCTTCTTTCAGCCCCTCGACATGCACTGAATTCTTCAGTAATCTTCCAGAACTTCAGTGGCAGATTGAAACTGTTGAGGCATCCAGCTTTGTGGACTGAGCTTCAGGGCTTCAGAGTGGCCATCGCAGGACGCAAGTCATTCCAGTCAATCCCCTTTTATAATATGAGTGCATTCTATCAGTTCTAGGCCTCCAGAGAACTGTGCCTAAAACAGGAAGCAAGACAATGTGCATCGGCCCTGTTGTCAGCTTGGTGAAGGAAGTAGGAGGGAACTCTGTGGGGGACCCAGGTAGGCTCAGCGACTAGAACCTCAGCCTGAGTTTAAGGGGGACTTATGGACCCTTCTAAGAGACCCATGGGTACCTCTGGCCTCTCCACCTTCCCCCATCTCTGTTTCTCCCAGCATGCAGAAGGTAGGGTGTGAAAAATCTTGACGGTTTCAACTGGATGCTTGATTAAAATGAAAAATGCTTGTTACTTTGGGTTCAGCAATCCTGAAGAAACTCTTGCATATATACAGAACTAAGCAAGTAGTGAGGAAATATTTGCTAGATCAAAACAAAACAAAACAAAACAAAAAAATCAAACAACAACGACAAAACAACAATCCCAGAGTGCTTCCACTAGGGTGGCTAAGCATGGTTGAAGACAGTTTTGGCCCTGACATTTGTGGGTTGCATGATTTGAGCAACTTATACCACTCCAAGTCTCAGCTTTTCCCACTATAAAATGGGTATAGTACTGGTTCCTTCCTCATATGGCTCCTTTGAGGATTATTGCATCTAATCCTGCATCTAATTATTTAGAACAGGGCCTGGCATATTGTCAAGAGTTACTTACCATAAGCAATTAACAGTGATCCAAGAATACGGTCCTTAGTAGCGCCCTCCTCCTTCCCCAAGTATTCTGGCCAGGTTGGGTACCCAGTCAGTCCTGGGGAAGCTGACCCCACGGGGCTGAGAGGCTGGGCCTGTGCATCAATCTTACAGCTTAGAAGGAGGAGCGTTGGTAGTAACGTGCAGCTCTCCTTGGGCAGGAGGCACACTGTGGCAGGGCTGCACTGGCCAGTTACTAGGCATCGCTACCAGCAGCCAGGGTAGATTAGCCTCTGTTTTCCCTGGCACAATGGGGCCCAAGGACAGGACTGTATTAGCCCAGTCACTGATATGATCACCTAACAGCTTTCAGGGATTTTCACATTAGGTATTTGCTTTCCTCCTTTTTTTTCTTTTTTTCATTGGTCAAGAATTTATGGACACCTGGCCATGTGTGCCAGGCAGCATCAGAAGGATCCAAGCTCAAAGAGATAAGGAAACTCTAGTATCTTCCAATAAGATACAAGAAGCACAGGCCGCTTGTGAGTTCCACATGACAGGGACTCTGCCTGCTTCTTCCGTCATCCATTTTCAGCTTCATGAGAGTGCCTAGCGTAGGCGCTAGTGTAGTGTAGTAAGGTCATGCTGACAGTTATGGAGATGGGTACCACAACACAGACTGTCAAGGCATAGATATAACACACACTGAATCTGTTAACAGAAGAAAGAAACCTTAGGAAGGGATAATAAACAGGGTTTTGGAGGATGGATAGGAGTTTGCTGGTATGAAGTTCACGAGGCCTATAACATAGCTGCAATTTTACATTATTGAGGCCATGGAAAATCAGTACTCTACTGTTCTCAAGACAATGAGGGCAGGAGCAAGCAGGGCAGCAAACAAACAAACAGAAACCACACACAAGTGGACAGCTCTCCTGTCCTTGGCTGCCAATCATGCTGATCATTCTCTTCATTGACAACTGCCTCCCAGTTATAAATAACCCAGTTGCTTGTTTATGTGTTGTCTGGATCCCTGTCTACCTAGCTCATGTCTATTGCTCCATGAATATTCATCGAATAAATTAATAAATGAGCGGAAAGGAGGAAGGGCGACTTATGGAAGAACTTAAGGAAGTGATATTTACCACTGACAGGGACCTGTGAAGTATAGCGGACATAGAGAGGCTCACTGGTGTTTTCAAATTCCCCAGTAGGCATCTTCAAAGTAACATGAAATTAATGTGCTTTAAATTCTGCTTCATGATTACATCCTCCTTTCACATTCACATATACAGTACAATAGAATTTTTTATTTCCAACCAAGCCTTTGAGAGCAGTATATTTTTCACGTGAGTCACCTCTTGGGCTCTTTAGCCATATTTAAAGTTCTTGGCTGCCACACGTGGCCTGTGGTGGCCTGGGGTAAGTTATACCCTAAGGCCCTCCCATCTGTCATCCCTTGGGACTGTCAGCAGGAAGGCCTGGGCTCAGCCTTGAGTGTTACCCTGTTTGGATACATGTAAGTTTCACACCCTCCCTACAGCAGGCCAATTCCCTGTCAAAGGAATATGGAGACAGTCATGTAAGGCGGATGGACAAAGAAAACAAAGAACAGGTCTGACTGAGAAGCAGGGGTGGTGGGATTCTGGAAAGCCCACTCAACCATTCTTAAAGCTCCAGTGACTAAGAAAGTGCCCAGTCCTCCTGAGACAGCAGATGCACCGTGGGCTAAGCTTGCCTCCTGTGCCAACTACTCTCTGAAGAGCTCTGTACACAGTGGCTCCTGGGGGCCCACACTGTCCGTGTGGTAGTTACGACTTTTGCCCCATTTTATAGGTGAAGACACCGAGGCAGAGACAGACGGGGTCTTGTTCCCAAGGACTCACAGGCAATAAGAGCTTAGTCCAGGGTTTGAGGCAAGGGCATTTTGCTCTGGGGCTGTTCCTAACCCTGTGGGACTTTGGGACATGAAGGGGTAATGTCAAGAAGGGAAGGTGGGGAGCACCCCTTGCTTGGGATAAGAGATGGAGGCAGCAGATAGGGCCCAGAGCATTCGTCCTATCTTTTAATAGAGTCTTAAACAGGACTTGAGTTGCTGAGATGGAAAGGTCAAATTTCCATCATGGGGTCCTTGCTTTCTTGTGAGGCACTCATATGATGCAAACTCTGGCACAGACCCAGGAAGACCCCTGTGCGGCCCCAGTACTCAGTAATTATTTAAAGGGCTGAGGTAGGCAATGAGCACTCAACAGCACAGGCTTCCTTTCTGAGGGATAGAAATTTCCTGGACCTACAATCAGAGGTGGCTGTGGCGCATGGACTATCCTCAGAGCCACAGAAGTAAACATTTGTGAAAGGTTAACGTGAGTCTCACAGTCTGGGAATGTTGTCATGGTGGCAAAACGGCAGGACAAATTCATCTTTGTTGAAGCAGGAGGGAGGAAGAGAATCCCAGGAGAGGACCAGCTTTGCAGATTCTTTCAAATCCTCACTGCTTCCCAGGGAGGTGGGCTCATCCACACAAAGGCGTGTCACATCCATGTGACAATGAGATACATTGTCTATACCATACCCAGGACTGTGAGACATGCACAAGGTTGTCTTACCCACGTGATATTTACCACATTCAGGAAAGTGTGGTACTATGCCAATGAGGGCTCAGATTTTTTTCCAGAAACTACTAACAGGTGATGGTGACCGTGTATGGCAGGAGAGAGGTCTTGGGTGAGGACTCTGCAAGGCTGTGCCACTTAAAAAATGAGCTAGAGTCAATTATATCAGTCTCCTGCCAGTTACAATCTATAGCCACTCCAGAAGATGCAGTTACAATCTATATCCCTGAAGTGGCTACAGTTCCGATCTATATTTGCCTGAGTGTATACATTCACAATCTAGCCACTGCTCAGGATACTGTTTCAATCTATACAGCCAGAGTAGATGCAGTTAGCTGTCTATAGCTACTGGAGTGAGAATTTAGAGTTCACACCAATCCTGCAACTGGACACAAGGGTCGTCACCCTCTCTCTTCATTCTCATCTATCTGGGAGAAAACGAAGACACGAAGTGACATCGGTGTGGCCCATACTCTGTTTCCCCATGCCTTCTGGGAGCTAGAGCTCAGATTTCTTGAGGAGGCAAAACCTGGGGGACTTGTCTGGAGACTTTTGTTTGAGGTTGGAGGAGAGACCCAGGATGTTCTCACAGGTTGGGTAGAGAGTGAATGGACTCCACAAGATGAGAAACCACTCAAGAGGGGAGCAACTGGGCCATGATAAGTTCCCAGAAGTCTAAGAACTCTAAGAAACTGCATACAGGTGGGTGATTTTGGCAAATCCCCCAGCACCGACTATCATCAAACAATCTATCTGTCTATCTATCTATCTGTCTGTCTGCCTGCCTACCTATCCATTTACCATACATCTGCCATCTATCTATCTATCTATCTATCTATCTATCTATCTATCTATCTATCTATCTATCTATCTATCTATCATCTATGTGTCTATCTATGTATCTATCTATCTATCATCTATCTATCTGTCTGTCTTCTATCTATCCATTTATCTATCTATCCATCTATCATCTCTCTCTCTCTCTCTCTCTGTCTGTCTGTGCTGAATATGGACCCAAGGTCCTTGCACATGCTAAGCACATACTCTACCACTGAGCTATACCTGAGCCACTGAAAAGGAATGAGATATATCAGGTCAGATAAAGGCTATAATGGGTAAGGTGACTCCAAAGAACTGAAAAAAAAAGAGATATAAAAACTTGTAGAGATTAGAGATAGCCGAGCAAGCATTCATTCAGTCAATTTCTCATCTGTGTGTTTATTTGACAAACCACACTGTGCCAAGAGCTGAGGAAGGGCCATGAGCAGAGGCATGGGAAATGAGGTCTCTGCCCTCAAGAGGCTTTCCGAAAAGTTGGGGGTGAAATGTGGATGAAAACAGGTGGTAGCTTAGGGGTGACAGAGGCTCCACACCTGGAGCACAGAAGAAGGTGAATGTCTCCAACTGTGGCAGAAGTCCTCAAGCAAGACTGCAAGAAACAGGCAGGCGTGGGGCTTGGGCAGATGGAGAGTCAGTGTGAAGGGCATACTAGAAGATCTGGAGATGTGCCATGGCAGGGATTAATGAGCCAACTGAAATATGGCCAGAGTAGAGGACATGCCATAGACAACAAATCCACATCTCCTTCTGACTGGCCTCACCGGCTGACCTTGGGACAAGCTGTCTTTCCAGGTTTGAGAATGTCTCCATCTGTACAATGAAGGCAGTGAGATCATTCTCAGGCGACATCCCAACCCTGGTTGTTGTAGGAGGGATTGAGTATCCTGGTGCTCAAGCTATTCAAGCAGGAAGCGGGCAGCCACTGGGTGGGATGCCAGTCTATGATGGACTTCTGGACCAGATGACTTTGCTGGTCCTTTCCAGCCTTGAGCAGCTGTTGTTCTGAGAGCTATATCAATCCCATGGGACCATGTGAGGCTGGTCATGGAGGCTGGTCATGTAGGCTCGTCATCTGCTGGCTTAATAATCCTGCAATGTACAGAGGCATAGGCTGACTGTGGAACAAACCATTCCTCTACCTCTGTCTAGTAGATGCTCAGAGTCTCTGCAGGGCTGATGGCTGGCAACTGGTCACTCTCAGATGACAGTGGCCAACTGTGGGTTCTAGTTTATCTATGCTATACAAAGTCTGTAGAGAGCCAGCCCTTCCTCTCAGGAGCTGTCTTACTGTGCTGCAAGGCAACGCAAGCTTATGGACATCCAGGTGAAGGGGCCCTGGCCACCAGTCCAGAAGCCATGATTACCAGGAGCATCTTGGCTCTCTCATCTTGTCACCATCACTTACTCTGGTGACAGAACTGGAGGCTGGAGGTATGAACGGACAGAACAGGAATGTGGACTCAGGAGCCAGGCCTCCAGCTTGGCTTTGCCACTTCCTCAGCTGGCTGGTCTGGAGACAAATCATATGGTCTCTACAAGCCCCTCTTTTCCCTGCTATGAAATTCGGACAATGATGTCCACATGTATCAGACAAATACTGCCGGGGGGGGGGGCAGTAATGAATGAGTCATCACACACAGAGTAGATGATAGGGTTAAGGTTGAAGGCCTTATTTCTAAATGAAGTGAATGGGGTAAACAGGTCCAAAAGATAAGGAGATGGTTTGGGATGGGTGTATGCGTGTGTGTTTTCATGGATGACTTTCAGAAAAATACTCATTGCCTCAAGCACAGATGAGGCTAAGATAAGTTCTGTCTGATTCACCCATTTCTTGCGTCGCTGTTGGCAGATGACCACACTATGCTCTAGGGAGCTACAGAACCAAAGAAGCTGGTTTCTGGCTGACCCAGTAGGCAGTAAAAACTGTCTCTTTGGACTTTAGCAATGCTCCCCTACAGCCAGCCTTGGAAGCCATGGTTACACTGGCGAAGAATCTGGCGTCAGGCAGGCCCAGGGACCCATTCCAGCTCTGCCATTTACTTTAAGCAATTCTGCTGTCTGAGACAGTTTCCTCAGCAGTCCACAGGAAGCCGTGTTGCCAGTTTGATAGTGCTGGGAGGATTGCTGATGCTGATGTGATATTAATAAGTTATTACAGTGGACGACCAGAATCATCAACCCAGCCTGCCACATGTTCTAGAGACCGCGCACTGCCTACCTGGGCTCAGGCAATGTACTGCCTCAAAGTTACGGCGATGAAATATTTATCAAATGCCTGCCATGAGCTCAAACTAGACACCCTGTTCCCTGGGAGACTGAAGCCCTCACTCTCCTAAATGAAGGGAGGATGAAGGGGCTTTCGGGTGTTTTGAGACAGTCTCACGTAGCCCAGGTAGACCTCAAAACACTTTGTAGCTGAAGCTGGCCTTAAATCTCGACCCAGCCTGCCTCCACCTCCCTGTTGGGATAGCTGGTACATGCTACCACATCTGGAACCTGATCTTTTCGAATTCCAAATATCGTACAAGTACAAGTATCTGTTTCTATGTCATGTCCAGCCATGCAAAGGATGTGGCTAGTGTTATTCAGGCTTACAAGCAGAGGAAGACTTGGTTTCAGACCTCAGCACCAAGAAGATCAAGGAAAAGGGAGGAGGAGGAGGAGGA
>JAQQSO010003306.1:0-13652 GCA_028658305.1 Pachyuromys duprasi
TTTCCTACTTTTTCTTCTAGACGGTTTAGTGTGTCTGGTTTTATGTTGAGGTCTTTGATCCACTTGGACTTTAGCTTTGTGCACGGTGATAAATATGGATCTATTTTCATTTTTCTGCATACAGATATCCAGTTGGACAACTTTCTTTTGTTCTAACCACACACCTGCTCAAGAAGGCTGAGGTTTGGGGACAGTGTAGCAGACATAGTATTGACCGAGTTCAGAATTAGACATATAAGCTCTGCCTACCTGCTAACTGACTGACAATGAGATCTTTGTGGACAAAGAGCAAGAAACTTGAGTGAAAACAGAACTCTCACATCGTCTATGTGATTTGGGCTAGAGCAGGAGAAAAATATGAGAACAGAGAAATAGAGATGTCAAGAAAATCCTGTGTGTGAATGAGAACACTGCAGAGGGCAGTGTCTTCTCTATTATTTCACTAGCTCCTGAAAGTTGCCTCATTCCACATCAAGCCAGTTGTAACTTTAAAGTGCATCTCATTTCCCAGGCCATCCTGCTTGGTCTCCTGCTAATCACAACTAAAAGAAAAGGAGGAAACCAAACTGTCATGCTAAATTAATTCATTACTGCTAGAATGTTCTAGAATAACTTCCAATATATAATAATGTCTTTTCTTAGGCCTGCCAATTTCAAAAAGTGTTCTGAGAATATTAGCCTGTGGGTGAAAACTATGAGATAGACCCAGTGTTCAGCATGTTCACTTTCAGAACCTGAGTTCATCTCCCAAGAAAATCTGGGTTTGGGAGTGTAGCAGATGTGTAACTGAACTCAACATCAGACACATGGTCTCCACCCATATGCTAGCTGACAGCCAACAAGACAGCCCAAGGTTCAAATTGGTTTGTTGTGGTCTTCAGAATCTATTTGTATGTGTTTGATTCTGTGTGCGACTGTGTGGTGTATGTGTACATACAATGTGCAGGTGCCCAGGCCTTAGATCTCAGTACCAACACAGAGGCCAGAAGAGGACATGTGTTCCTTTCTATCATTCTTCCCCCTATTCTTTTTGGGGCAAAGTCTCTCCCTGACACTAGAGTTCCCTTGTTTTCTTCTAAGCAGGCTGATATTCCTGTTTTTGTCTTCCCTGGTGCTAGAGTTTTGTGTGAGCGACAGATGCCCTGCTTGTTAATTGAGTACTAAAATCTTCACTCTGGCCCTCATGTTTTGGCAGTAAGTGCTCTCAATGACTGAATCATCTCTTCCAAGCCCTACACCTGGCTTTTATTATCTAGCCCTAAAGTTGCTGCCATTATACCACACAATGAGGTGGTTTTATACTGCTAAGCCCCTGCCTTATCTTGACTGGACAGATGCTCAGTTGGACTATCATTAATCTGCTCAGCATGTTTCAAACAGGAATTGATTAAACAAATGTATATGCAAACAGTGGGGTCACATTAATAGCAGGTTTAATTGCTTGTAACACCTACCTTGAGAAAAGTATTTTGAGGAAGTCAGAGACCAGAGTTCAAACTTTATTTTCCTCGCTTTGGCTAAGTGATTCTGAATGAGTGTTTACTCTCAGGAGTCTTTCTTCCTACCTCTACAGGAATATTCAGGATATAGGAATTATACAGGATAATACAGGGTTATTCTAGAAGACAGAGAAGTTATCTAGCAAGATCCTGCAGCAGCAGCAGCATAGCATCACAATCCTTGAAAGGTAGAACTGGGAAACACCAGGGATCTTTACGAGATAAGAGAATCCCTGTAAGAGGGAACCATTAGGTCTTTGAAGTTATACTCTCAAAAGAAATTGGGTGGCCTAGCTTTGGTTCCTTTTTTTCCTCTCTCAAAATGTGGTTACTCGGACTAACATTCCCCCAATGACATGCCACCTTTATCAGACCAGTGAGGTGACCACATTTGGGACTTTAACCTCCAGAACTGTGAGGCAAAATAAATATCCTTACCTCATATGTAACAGATATTTGTTACAGCGTCATAAAGCTAACTAAAAATACAGCCAGGCAGCATGCTAAGCACTTTGATGCGTCTAATTCATCCAATAACCTCAAGAACTAGGTGGATTGTACAGGTTTGCTACATGCATTGCAACTAAGTTATCTAATTAATCTCATGAATAACTGCATTGGAAAGACTGCTCCTCACTGTTGGTATAATGTTCCTGCTTTCTCTACCCCACTCTCTGGTTTCAATCTGGACCTCGCATTCTGATGTTTATTCTAAGCATCACCTGTCTCAAGTTTGTGTAAACATGCCATCATTTGTTCTCTGTATTGTCAATGAAACAACCAGCCAGTACTGTGCAATGGAGAGAATAGAAGAGGACATCCTGGTCCAGAGAGGAAGAAAAGGAAGCAAGTTGGAGGAGGAGTCAAGGGGAGAAATCAGCAGAAGAGGACTTGGAACCATGAGGAGAGATGAACCAGACGTCAGATATGACTTAAAGCAAGCATAATGTGGGAAATCTAAATGGAAGGAAATTATGCAGGCTTGGAGGTTTAGGATGGAATAACTATTGCTCAGCATTGTGTTCTAGGTTAATTAAATAATTCCCAGTCTCTGTGTGATGATTTGGGTATACAGCTGGTTTAGGAATAACCACTGTTTAACTAAAAGATAAATCAATATTAAATATTAATAATCAACAACACCTCACCTTAATTTTTATTTTTGCAGTATGACAAAGATTTCAGACAAAGAAATTAACAGCAAATACTTACTGGATTATCAGTTCCAAATCGCCGATATGTTGAATTAGACAGCTTTTTCACTGGCTCGGGACCATCTACATCAAAATCTTTGGGGTAGGCTTCTCTGTCCTGGTGCCTTCAGGGGAAAAAAATAAAGTCCCTTGGGAATAATCCTTATTGATCATGCATTGCATTTAAGAGCTTTAAATTTGTGGTATTTCATGCTATTATTTTAATCTTAAATTTGTCAAACTCATGAATGATGTTTTTCTCACCTCTTTTCAAGGACTACTTCCTAAAAACAACCTGGCACATTCAATAAAACTAATACTGTCACAAAAATACTGCTAGCTAACACAGTAATTCTTCAGTAGTTCCAGTGAACTCAATCTTATTTAATAATGTAGATTAGTTACTGACACTAAATTCTAAAAGAAGATATGGGAATAGCTTTAAAAGATAACTTGTCAATTTAGAAATTCTCTCCACCATGGACTTTAATTACATTGTTTTTCAAAAGAGGCAGGATACATCCGTAACCTGTGCGGTCCCTGTTTCGAAAGAGTAGCAGAAGAAGCTGATATCCACATGCTAAAAACCAAGCAAACCCTACGTCTTAAAGTGGAAGAGGAAAAACACGTTCTAATCATCTTGGCTAAAAGGTGGTTGGGGCTAATTTTAAAAAGAGTGGGTGAGAGAAAGAGATATTTGGTGTGACAAGAAATGAAAAGGGAGTGCTGTGGTTGACAACAGAAGTTTTTCTGTACCTTTTTTTGTGTTAAATAATCTGAGACCAAGCCACCAGCATTTTGTCTGCGCACCAGAAAGCAGACTGAGATAGTAGTATATTTTGTTGGGCTACATTTGCAACAGGCACAAGAATGCATTGGGGAATAAGCCTAATGAAGTCTACCTTTAGCTACTCTCAGCCTCTACAGAAACAGATATAACTAAGTAATCAGGAAGGAAAACCTTAATTTGGCCAATTTCTTCCCTCTATGAGGGGAGTTTTGTGGTACTGTGACAACCAGAATCCCTCTTTGCAGAAGCATCCCCGGTTCCCTGTCTCCCATTCTGGATTCACCCATGGTGCTGAGCATCTGTTGGCCATCTGTATGATTCAGAGATGTCTGTTAGGATCCATTGCTATTTGAATTGTGTTATTTAGGGGTTTTTTTTGTGATTGAGGTTTTAGTTCCTTGCATATTTTGCACATGGACCTTCCGCCAGATGAATAGTTGGTTTATATTTTCTCCTCATGCTATCTCCACTATTGTGATGAGACGTTTCAAATAATGTATGTCTGTTTTTGATTTTTGGTTCTGATTTTTTGAGGGGGTTAACTCTTGAAATAATGTAAAGTACCCCAAACTTGGGATATGTTCTGGTTCAAAAACCAGCAGCTTGGACATGCTTTAAAGCTCAAAGTTAACAACTAAGCATTTTTTGGCTTTAGTTCACTAGGCTGTTATGAAGATTTTATATAAAAATATAAAAACACTCACAGAACAGAAAAGCAGCAGAGAAATTTTTAACATTGAACTATTTTAGAATTCTAGATATAACACAACATATATCATTAAAAGTCATAGGTAAAAATAAAAGACTGAGCAATCAAAGTCATTCTCAGCAAGAAGAGCAATGCTACAAGCATTACTATATGTGGTCTCATGTTGTACTGTAGTATCATAGTAGCAAAAGTTAGCATAGTACTGGCATAAAAACAGGCATGTAGGATGACAGAGATTTAAACCCACACAGCTTCAAGCACCTAATTTTTTTTAACAAAGATAGCAAAAAAACATATAAGGAAAGAAAAAGACCACCTTTTCAAAAAATGCTAGTGACACTATTTCAAAAGTAATTTGATCTCTACCTCTTGCCCTGCACAAAAAGCAATTTCAAGTAGATAAAAGAGCTCAATATAATACATGGAACTCTGAAACTATTAGAAGAAACATTTTGTGGGATGGGGGTAGGCAAGGGACTTATTAATGGGACTCCTGTATACTCAGTAAATAAGGCAAAGCTTCTTCATTTCAGGAGATCCCATTTTTGTCGGATGGAATAGTTTACCAAGTAAAGAATACAGAGTAGGAGAATGTCTTTAGCATCTATACATCTGAAACCAAGGAGAAACATTATCTACCATATACAAAGAACTCAAAAAACTAAACAACAGGAACTCAAACAACAAAACCAATAAAGGACCAATGAAATAGGCAGGTCTCAAAAGATGGAAAAATAAATAATGAGAAGCAAGCATTCAACTTGGCCATCCACCACAGAAATGCAAATTAGAACCATATTGATATTCCATCTCATCTCACTAGAATGACAGTCATAACTAAAATGCTAACAAAGACATGGACAAAGGGAGCCCTTATACACTGCTGGGTAGAGTGTAAACTAGTCCAGCCCATATGGAAGCCAGAGTGGAGACTATCAAAGACTTAGGAATAAAGCTACCATGTTATCCAGTTCTGGCACTCCCAGGTATTTGCTCAATGTAAGTGAACATGTCACAAAGACATGCATACATCAGTGTTCCCTGTGGCGCTATGCACAATTGCTAAGTCATGGAACCAACTCAGAGGTCCACAGCAGGGGAATGGATGTCAGCCATAGGAAATGAAATTAAACTGCAGGAAGAGGGAGAGAACTGGAGATAATCATAATAAACAATATAAACCAATCTTAGATAGAACAATATTTTTTCTTTCATTTTTTTTTATTCCTAGATTCTACATGGATAGATAAAATCACACAAAACTGTCTAGAAGAACAAAGGGGACAAATAAGATGGGTTGACAAAGAGGAAGATAGGGGAAAGTGTGGCAAACATGCTTAAACAAGTACCATACATCTGTATGAAAAGGCCCTTCTGCCACTTGGTATCATGTATATTGAAAATACATAATAAAATTTGATTCAAAAGGATAGTCATGATCAAGTCACAGACCCAGAGAGACTAAGTAATAAGGAGGATTTCAGGGAGGATGCAAGGACCTTCCTGGGAAGAGGAAATAGATTAGATGTTGCAGGTGGACTGTGGGCAAGTGAGGTTAGGTACTGGGAGAGATGACTGGAAACAGGTTATTTGGGGAACAAGGTAAAAATCTAGTGTAATGGAAACGCCATGGAACCTACAAGGGTGACACCAGCAAAGACTCCTAGTTATGGGGGACACAGAGCCTGAACAAGCCATCTTCTGTAACCAGGCAAGTCCTCAAGTGGAGGGATTGGGACACCAACCCAGGCACAAAGCCTCCCACCTACAGTTTGAGTTTGTCATGGCTGCAGAGTGTGCTGGGACCAGTGCCTAACATAATCATCATCAGAGACTGCATCCAGCAACTGCTGGGAGCAGAGTCCAACAGCCAAATACTAGACAGAGCTTGGGGAGTCCTACTGAGGAAGGCAGGGGGCAGGGCAAGAGTTGGAAGATCCAGAGGGATTAGGGACACTGCAAGAACATGTTCCACAGAATCAAGTGACCATGACTCAAGTGAGCTCACAGAGAGCAGGAAGCTTGTGTGGATTTGACCTAGGTCCTCTGCAGACATGTTATGGTTGTATAGCTTGGTGCTCTTATGGGATCTCTACCAGTGGGACACAGGCTGTCTCTGACTCTTTTGCCTGCTAATGGGACCCTTCTTCTCCTATTAGGTCCTCCAGCCTTCATGTGAAAATATGCACCTGTTCTTATAGTAGCTTGTTAAGGTGTATTTGGTTGATGTCCCTGGAAGGTCTTGTGGTGGTTTGAAAAGGTATGGCCCCCATAGATTCATGTGTTTGAATGCTTGGCCCATAGGGAGTAGCACTGTTAGGAGGTATGGCCTTGTTAGAGTAGGTGTGGCCATGTTGGAGGAAGTGTGTCACTGTGGGGATGGGCTTTGAGGTCTTTTGTGCTCAGGCTACAATTAGTGTGCCACACAGTCTCCTGCTGCCTTCAGATCAAGGGGCAGAACTCTCAGCTTCCTCTCCAGCATCATGTCTGCATGCATATTACCATGTTTTCCAACATGATGATAATGAACTGAACCTCTGAAACTGTAAGCTAGCCCCAATTAAATGTTTTTCTTGGTCATGTGTCTTTTCACAACAATAAAGCACAAACTAAGATAGGCCTGCTCTTCTCTAAGGGGGAGAGAGGTTGGGGGGAAGGGATGGAGGGAAGATTGCAGTCAGGATGCAATGTATGAGAGAAGAAAAAATACAAAGAAACGAAGAGAACGGGCGTGTTTCTTCTGAAGACCTTGTTCTACCAAGCAAAGCTGGCAGATGTGGCTATTTTTTCCAATTTTTCTTTTATTTAAAATAAAATTTTATGCAGTCTGTTCTGATTATAGTTTCCTCTCCTGAAATTCCCCCCAACTACTACTCACCCATTGAAATCCACACCCTTCCTTCCTCTGTCTTTCTCTCTCTCATACATGTGTGTGTGTGTGTGTCTGTGTGTGTACTCTCCTCAACTCTCTTTCTTATTAGAAAACAGGCTTCTAAAAATAATTAGATAAAATAATATGAAACAAAACAAACCAGACTAGGATAAAACAAACAGAAGAAAGGGAGCCAAAAAAAAAAAGGCAAAAGAAACACATATAGTCACAGAGACACACATTCATACACACAGATACCCCATAAAAACATAAAAACGAGAACCACTGTACATACTCTGACTAGTTCTTTATAAAAGTTTATGAAGCATAGTTCTATGTCAACTTGTTACAAACCAAAGTCATTGGAAAGGAGGGGATTTCAACTGAGAAAATGCCTCCATAATATCAGGCTGTGGGCAGGCCTGTGGAGCATTTTCTTAATTGGTGATTGCTGGGGTTAGGACCCAGCCCATTGTGGGTGGAGCCATCCCTGGGATAGTGGTCCAGAGTTCCATAGGAAAGCAGGCCACATGGTGAGAACTGACTTTCTCAAATTGTCTCCTCACTTCCGTACATGTCATGGCACATGTATACCCACACACATATAAAAAACACACACAGTAAATAATAAATAAAGACATAAATAATAATTAAATGAATGGTTTAAAGGGAAAAAAAGAAAAGGAATCCTATCTGAGACACTTAATCAGCAGTAGATGAAGTGTTTTTGGCTCTGCCATTTTATGAGAGAAGGCACATGACAAGCAGTATGACAAGCCATATGACAACCAACAGAGTTTACAGGAGGCCACTATTTTAGCCTAGCTTTCTGCCCCACACTCCAGAAGACAGACCAAATCAGAAATAAATCACTATGCCAAATAATATGTAATCCAACTGAGCTTTTAAACCAGCCAGTTTTCCACAAACACAGGAGACCCCAGGCCACCTGAGTGAGTATGAAGTCACAAATGCTCTCAATCCTAATGCTCTAACGTCGTCTTTGAAATGGCCAACACACTTCTTTTTTCCTGTTTCTGTTTTCTCAACTCTTTCCTGACCACAGAGCCAGTTTTCTGTGCTAAGGTCAACCAATCTCTCTGTTTCCTAGAATGAGATTCTGCCTAGTTGTGGAATCATAATAATTATAGCTTGATTCTTACAACTTGATTCTTGCTGTAATTTTCTGCTTTGACATTATAAATAGAATTAGGGATGGAAAGAGGGCTGATGAGACAGAATCCAAATTGCAAGCTATATAAAAAGCAACCCTGATTTATAACCCTGTTGTCAGTTATAGAGCAGGGCTAAAGGCAAAGGCCAGCGTGAGCAGATCCCATGCTGAGGATATCCTTAAGATCCATCTAGTTGGAGCAGAACCTCTAGTCATTGACAATCACCTGACCTTTCCAGCCCTCTATCCTTCTCCTGCATCTTGAGCCTGACTCAGTTGCAATTCACTCAGGAGTGGAAGTTTTGGTTTCCTTAAAAACCCATGTTATGGAAACAAGTGTGAGATATGCAGTTGCTTGCAATCTGTCCACAGCTGAAAATTGCCTTGTTTAGCACAGAGAGGTGCATGATCTAGGCCAGCTGGAGTGAGCGGAATTCTGAGGACTCTAGAAGAACATAAATACGAGAGCCCAGAGAGAGCGAGGGCTTCAAGAGACAGAGACACAGCTTTGAGAACACGGTTGGAGAAAGAAGGTTGCTGGTTACCTGCACTAATGGATAACCTGATGGCTGAGATTGGTATTGCCCCCCCAAAACTTGATAATCCTAACCAGCCAGAACTATGTCTAAAGAGGTCTACATCTTTTTTTCCCTTCTAACCTTCTTTCTCTCCTACCTAGAGCTGGGGGAGGTGGATTGGAAGAAAGTTCGAGGCTTAAGGAACCCCAAATAAAATAGGGGTTTAAAACTAACACCTACATCACTCTCTCATCAAAATGATCTGGCTGACTTGCTACCCGGGGGTTTGTGGGAGCTTGGGGACTCCTTCATGACTGGAATGTGATTCTATATCCTGTGGACCTGCAAAGCCCCTCTTACACAAACCCGCATAATATTCCATATATGTTGTAAGACTCAATAAATTATCTCAGAGCCTCAGGTGAGGCAGGAAGCCACAGCTCCCTCAGGCTGCCCCTGAGGAACTCTGACCCACACTAATAGAAGAAAGGTGGATTTAGGGATTAGGGTTCCTCTCACAAGCAAGGAGACAGGCTATGCTTAAGAGTTTCTGTGGTTTCTTATCTATACGGAGTGGGGATGAAGTGGAACTTTGCAAAGAATCCTTTTGGTTTTGTTTTCTTACTGTGCCACAGTTCACATCGTTCTATAACAATCCATTAATGTATCCACCTCTCCCGAGACTGAGGGCTTCTTAGACATAGAGATTATTTTTTGATTCATGTTGGTGATCTGGCAACTCACAGTCTGACACATTGCAAATGACTAGATCTTTCGTGATTGATGGACAGGTTGAATCTTTCCACATTTTTTTGCTGCCACCCTAATATAAATGCTGAAAGCAAAGACTTGCAAATGTGTCCATAAAGATAAAGAATTTCCTGGCTCGGTCTTCAAAAATGCTGGTCAGGAAGGAGTGATCATGCACGGAAACAAGCCAGCTTTCTGCAACACCAGCTTGTCTCCGGAGGAATTGTAAATCTACCTGCTAAATGGGAACACTCTTCGCTGTGCACATGCAGCACAGCACACTGACTGCAAAGGGGTTTGAGTATGAGAAGCATCTGACATGAGAACAATGAACATCAGAGCCCAGTCCCAGCTTCTGGTTACTTAACAGGAGACACATTTTCTTTGCAGATTTCAAAGATGTTAAAAATGTTTAGTTAAGACTCCAGATGGCAGAATACATTAACTTTAAGCTTTAGAATTATTAATGCAGTTCGCAGCAAGGCTGTCAGTGATTGTATTTACTGATGTAAATGTAGCTCAAATAAAAAGAGAGAGAGCTTTCCTGTTAAGTTTCCCGGTCCTCAGCTATCTAAAAGGAAGTTACCCTGGAGAATCAGCTAGACTCCCTGACACATTAGAAACTTAAATCCAATAAAAGAAAATACCGCAAAAAGAGATTTGACAATCCTTTTAAGGATTTCATAGGCAAAAAGATTAATATGCCAATCTGGTGTTATTTGGTGGTTCATACATGAAACCAACAAAGACATGTAGATGTATCTGAGGCTTTGTAAAGGAAGTATTATGGTCTTGGGAGGAATCTCAGTATCTTAGAGTAGTAAATGGGGACCTCATCAGTGTATCCTACACTGTGTGTGATTTGCACATCTGCACCATGATCCTAAAATCCGCAGACTAAACTGTGCTCTAGAGAAAATTACCTGATGAAGATAAATATAGCATATTTTCTTCATTCAACATATATCGAGTGGCATGCAAATCAAGAATTATCACTATTATAAATTTTCAGCATAGAAAATCTTCAAAAACAAGAAACCCCTTAGAGAATATTGTAAAGAGGAAAAATGAATGCAGTAGTTGGAGGCATAAACAGGGAAATGTCAATCCGACTGCCAAACTCATGACTTACAGATAGGCGAAGAAACACATATCAGGCAAGGTGACAGTACAACTGATTACCTGAGACACTTTCATGATGTGATCTCCAACAGAACTAATGACAACCACCCTGCTCAAACAAACAAACCAAACTAGAACTCAATTATCTTCACATTCTAGTATACTTCTCAGGGTTTCTATGACCTTCACCTCTAAAAAAAAAAAAAAAAAGCTTGTATTAGTTGGCCAAAGACACTGTTATCCAAATATGGTAGTTCAGGCCTGTAATCTCAGCATTTGAAATGCAGAAACAGAAGAGTCATGAATTCAAGCCTGGCTACACAGTGAGAAACCATGACTTAAAACAAAAACAGCATTCTAGGTACTGAAAGACAGGGACTCAAGACCAAAAGAAAGTCTTTAAATGTGAATTATACATTTACTATAGTTTACTATAATACAAAGAAAAACAAAAAACAAAAAAACTAACAATTAGAGTAGTAGTTCTCAACCTGTGGGTCACAACCCCTTTGGAGGACAAAGTACACTTTCACAGGGGTCACATATCAGATATCCTGCATATCAGATATTTACATTACAATTCATAATAGTAGAAAATTATAGCTATGAAATAGCAACAAAAATAATTTTATATTTGGGGTCACTACAACATGTGGAACCATGTTAAAAGGTCACAGTATTAGGAAGGTTGGAACCACTGTTCCAGAGAATGTTAGCTGGCCTGGAAATTAATTGTCCTTCTTGGTGCAAATGAGCAAATAGCATCTCCTTCTTTATGCTTCACCTCTCTCTACTCTCACTACAATTCTAGAAAATATCAGATGCCCACATTAAGAGAACCTATTGTCCATTTTAGTATTTCTGTGATCCCATGTCTTATGCACAATGAATAGATAATACAAGGCTATTTGGTTTAAGAGCAATTCATTTTATTTCTAATCCTCTGCTATTTAAGACTTTAAAAGAAAATTACCCTGGAGTCAGCTAGATTCTCCAACACATTAGAAACATAAAACAGAAACAAATGAGGTTTTCTTTGTAAATAGTATCTAGAGTTAAAACAGTTTCACCATAAGCAGAGCTAAAGAATGCACATTTTCCACTTTCTTATGAGAAATCATTCAAAATCAAAAAAGGAGGGGAGGTTAAAAGTGAAGCTAAAAGAATGCATGTTTCCCATTTTCTTATGAGAAATCATTCAAAAACAGAAAAACTGGGGGAGGAGGTAGTAATTCTACCAGGGAACTCCTACAGCTGATAAACACCTTCAGCAAAGTGGCTGGATATAAAATCAACTAAAAAAAAAAAAAAACAATTCAGTAGCCCTACTGTATACAAAAGACAAATAGGCTGAGAAAGAAATTAGGGAAACAACACCCTTCACAATAGACACGAAGGACTTAAAGTACCTTGGTGTAACTCTAACCAGCAAGTCAAAGACTTGTATGAAAAAAAACCTTCCAGTCTCTGAAGAAAGAAATAGAAGAAAATATCAAAAGATGGAAAGATCTGCCATGCTCATGGCTTGACAGGATAACATAGTGAAAATGGCCATTCTGCCAAAAGCAATCTACAGATTCAATACAACTCCCATCAAAATACCAACACGGGGAGATCCAAGATGGCTGCCACGAGAGGACACTGTGTCTGAGGAGTAGGAGAGCAGAAACAACACAGTGACCAGGAGACTGAACTTTGGGACCTAAAACGACAGGATTTGTGATTGCCAGGTGAGCAGAACTCCTACGGCGAGGAAATCAAGTGGGAAAACCCTAGGAACACCCAGTAATTCCCGAGAAAAATCTCCGGGTGACAGGCGCCCGCAGCCGCCATACCAGACTGGGTCACACAGTCTCCAGGGCAGACTGAGGAGGACCCGGGTACCGTTTTGATTGACCTGCACACTGCGGGCACACACTGCTTAGATCTGCCAGCAAAAACCTCAGTCCCTGTGTGAGTCCGGGGGCCGGGGTTCTGCTTCAACCGGTGGGTGTACAGCAGGTGCACACCAATCGCTGCCGGAACCACCTCAGACTGAGAGAGACAGGGAACTGTTTTGACCAGACTGCACACTGCGGGCGCACACTGCTCGGGTCCGCCAGCACCCATGTTAGTCTGTGTGTGTGTCCACGGGCCAGACAGAGAAGGCCTCAGGCACCATTTCAGACAGGCCTGCATACAGCAGGTACATACTGCTCGGCAACGCCTGCAACCAACCCAGACCCACTGTGTGTGCGCCAAATATCATCTCAGACAGTGGTGCACAGCACCTGGCCCAGAAGGGGGCGCCAAGTCTCCAGTCCAGGGGAGAGGCCTTAGCAGCAAGCCCAGGGCGAGGCACAGAACCCCCAGCTGACATTTCAAAATGGGACACTCAGCCTCTAGCACAGACTGAGGAGCTAAACCTCCAGACCAGAGGGGTGACCAGCCTGCAGTGCTCACAGCTTCTAGCACAGAGCATGAAGCCAGGCACACAGAGCCCACAACAGAGTTCAACTGAGACAACAACACATACTAACAAACCACTGGAACTCCCTGATCTTCTTGAAGAATACTCCTGACACAAGAGATTGACAGTTCCAGACTGAAGTTCAGCCTTAAAACACAAACAGCTCCTTGATTATATATAAACAAATGCCCAGAAATTGGCGAAAGAACTCACCCAACAAAAATCAGGACACCATGGCCGCACCAGAAACACCCAAAAGCAGTGGAGATTTTAATTCAGTGGAGACACAGGAAAATTATCTTAAAGCGTTGATTATGCAGATATTGGAGGAACAAAAAGAGAGACAAAAAGAGGAAATGAACAAGGCCCTCTTGTTCTGGGCCGAGATTCAGAGAATCTCGGGAGCTGAGGATACTCTGGCTGAAACGGATTCCTCACTCAAGGAAAAAATAAAATCGGAAAAGTGCCAAACACAAAACATCCAAGAAATTAAGGATGCCATCAAAAGATGAAACCTAAGAATAATTGGAATAGATGAAAAAGAAGACTCCAGGCTCCAAGGACCGGAAAATATTT
>JAQQSO010003308.1:0-13651 GCA_028658305.1 Pachyuromys duprasi
CCTGTGTGCCACCATGATCCCAGCCATGAGGCTAATGGAGAAACCCTCTGAAACTGTAAGCAAACCCCCAATTAAATGTTTTCTTCTGCAAGTTGTCTTGCTCATAGTGTCTCTTGACAGCAGCAGAACAGTGGCTAAGACACAATGAAAAGTCACCTCTTAGGTTCTGAGGGGCAAGCTGTGGCATTCTTGGTGGTGTGCACTCTAGTTACTCTATTACCTATCACATCTATAGAGAAATGGTGAAGTCACCTATCAGTGGACTTGGGGAGGGGCACAGAGGAGTTGAGGGAGGAAGAGTGGGCTTGGGAGGGAGGGGACTACAGCGGGCATACTAAGTGAAAAAACTGTAATTCATAAAATATAAGTAAATTTTTTTAAAGTGAGAAAAAAAAACCTAGATTTTCTCCTGCAGTTAGTTGAATGGATTCAGCCTTTGGTTTTAAGCTGGGAGGAACAAAGTCCGGCTTCTGGTCTATAAGGTAATTAGCATGTATTATTTTCATTGGCTACTTTTGTAATAATTTGTTTTAACAACAATAAGAAGCAAATACAGTGGGGTCATTCCTCTTGATATAAGAGAACTAGTGAAGTGCAGAATTGCAGAGCATGGGCCCTGGACTCACTCAGACCTAATTAGCAAAGGAGGCTAAGCCCTGGTGAGACATGAGGCCAGGGGTGACTGACATTTTTAAGCTTAAATGTTTCTTACTTGTAAATGCATATTTTAAAAACAGGTTTGGGGTGCTCGGGAGGTGGTTGAGAGATTGAAAGCATATTCAGAGGACTCCAAGTTCACGTCCTATCATTTACGTTGTGTAATCACAACCACCTGTGGCTCTAGCTTCAGGGGGATCCATGGAATCCTTACACTCACCAACATAGACACAGTGTGTATGTGTGTGCATGCACACACACAATAAAAGTTCAACAGCTCATCATTTTTCTAAAAAATTAAAAGATTTTATTGTTATCATGGGAAGATTGAAAGTGACCTTCCTTTGGAAGCTTTGTTATCCTTCCACTGCGGAAGAGAAATAATGTTTCAAATGGTGAACTGAGCAAAGTTATCCAGTACTCTTTGAATTTTCTAGCTGAATTAGAGGGAGATAGTGAAAGTGCTAGATTTGGGGAACAGGTTCCATACAGAACCCCACAAAATGGAAAGAAAAACAGATCTTATTGTAGTTTAGATCACATTTTCTTTGACCATTTTTTCCAAAAACAAAAGAATAATCAGGCAATTTGTAATCAGCTCTCTATTTGTGACTTTTTATTCATTTTTAAATACCTAGAACCATAACTTTAACATGCTTTCTAAAAGCATATGTGCTTTTTTTTAATTTTCACCTCAGGATATTTTCAAAAGGTTAGTATGAGGTAGCTATAAATATACAGAGATTTCAACAGCCAAGACAAGCCTCTCAGTAAATAATATAATTGAGCTGTGAATATTTAGTGTTTTAAACCCAATGACTTTGTGGCTTAATTTGTGTACTGCCTGACTGCTTTGCATTTTCAGACAATTTAACAATGTAGACAGTATATGAAGGTGGAATGACAGCTAGGATGTTGAAAGCTTTTAAAAACAAAACAAAACAAAAAAGTCTGAGTTGGGTTTGTTTTTCAAAGCTAGACTGAGTGGGGTCCAACAAGGGATAAAAAGTTCCCATGGCTGAGTATATAAAAGTCACAGATAGGCAGATCCCACCTCACACATCTTTGGATAATAGTCTCATTCTCTTGTTGAATCTTGGTACTCATTATTCACATAAAGATTAATAACACAGTACACAATATCACTTTCAAGTCTGTGAAATACAGCTTCCTCAGTGGTGGCAAATAAGTCAATCCAATAGGTCCCAGTGGCAACTTTATGCTTTCAGAAAATATGTGGAGCACAGTCCTCCTTAGAGGTGGTGGTGCATGTTATCCTAAAACTAACTCAATGAGTGTTCAGTTTCCACAGAGTTGTGTGTCCAGAGAAATGGAACTTTCAAACAATTGTTATGAATCAGGTCAATTGAGAGAGCAAATGTGGACAGTGTGTGCTGATAAACTTTTTCTAGATTACTACCTACATAAGGACCCAAGGGGGGAATGAAACACAAAATATAAGGCATGGAAATAGTTTCTCTCTGTATTCTTAAATTAGTTCTAAGATACAGTTATAAAGATCAGTACACATGTCGCTTTTATTAAAGAGCATACTGGCTGTTTATCTCCTGTACACATTTCTATCGCTTTTGACCATCTTTCAACAATTTATAATACTCAGTAAAATGTAAATTGTACTTATAATGTTTACAGAATAATGACAAATAAAAAAGTATGCACAAAATACACATGCTCATATAGACACTATTTAGACACAAAGTGTTCATATTTTTTGATCCGTGGTGCATTCAATCCATGGCTATAAAACCTCCTCCAGATGCAGAGAGCTGACTGTGTTCAGCTCTTGTTTTTTATTGCTTGTTTATCTCTGAAACATCCTGGATGCTTGTAATTTATTGTAAGGAATTGTTTCACAAATGATGATGGGCTTCAGGAAATCCCCGGTCTATGACTGATTTGGCAAGCTGGAAATGCAGGAGAATGGATGGTTTAGTTCCAGTGTGATGACCAGCAAACCAAGTAATAGCAGTGCTCACATCTGGGTTTGAGTCTGAGGGCTGTTCCACAGAAAGAAGCCCCTTTTCATCAGGAAGGGCTTTGCTTTTATTTGGGCTTTAACTGACTGGATGAGGGCCACCCAACATTACAGAGTACCATCTGCTTCAGTCTAACAAATAAACCCCAGTCACATGCAATCGCACTCTGCACGAAGAATCACAGTGAAACAGAATGTAGGCACCTTGTGGCCAGTTAAGCAGACACATAAAAATTAATAATACAGCCACTCCTGATAAGACCTAATAGACTAGGATCAGAAGGAAGGAAAAGAAGACCTCCACTATCAGTGGACTTGGGGAGGGGCACGCATGGAGAAGGGGGAGGAAGGGAGGGTTTTGGAGGGGAAGGAGGAAGGAGCTACAGGGGGGATACAAAGTGAATAAAGTATAATTAATAAAATATAAAAAGACAAAAAATTAATGAGTACAGCTTTCCTGCTGTCAGTGTATTTCATTCTGTCTCCAAATTGAGCATACCTTCTGGCCATCCAACCCTTAGCCCTCTGGTTTTCAACTCTGGACATTCCCAGGTTTTCATAACCAATTTTAGCCTTCCTCCCTTTCATTCTGATCATATAAAACAATTGTTCTCATAAAAAAACATGATTCTTTCTTTTTTAAGACCGACCAGCATCTTTCAAAATCAGTATGACACCCTTTGGTACTGTATGCCGTCTACTTCACCAGGTTAAACCAGTGTATTGATATATAGGCTGTTTCAGTAGGTAATCAACACAACACTAACACTAAGACATGTCAAATTCCTTTTGTCAAATTGTCTTCAAATGCTGCAGCAACACTATTCAATTTGAGTTGACCATGTGTTGGTAGGATTTGGGTATGGTTTCTTCCCAAGGGTTTGTAGATCAGAAGCTTGGTCTTCTGGTCTTGGTTCATTGCTGGTGAGAGTTGTTTAAGTTATTAGAACAGTCAACTCTTTGAAAGAGAGTTAGGAATCACTTCTTATGGGAACCTGAGGTAATTCACTTAAGGTTGATTTGCCTGGGTATATAGCTCAGTTGGTCCTGAGGTAATTCACTTAAGGTTGATTTGCTGGGTATATAGCTCAGTTGGTAAAATGTTTGCTGGTAGATTCATATGTCAAGTTGCTGTGTTTTGTGTGCCTCACTAACAGCACATAAGAAAGGCATGTGGAAGAGCTGGGAAGAAAGCTCAGCAAACCAAGCAAATGCGATGACCTGAGTTTGGATCCTCAGAACTCATGTAAAAAAATCCAAACACTCTGCAGAGAAAGGATTGTGGAAGCACATGGACCAGCTAACTTGAGTTATGTGACAATGTTCTAGGCCAATGAGAGACCCTGTCTCAAACAAAAGATGCTAGATGCTTGAGGATTGACACCATAGTTATCCTTTAACTTACACACATGAAACAGGCACACAGACACACAGTCACACAGAGAGAAGCGGGTGGAGAATAGAAGGCTGAAATTAGAAACCTAGCTATAGACACACAGCATTTGATGGGAAAGGCTAAGGTGAAGCTCATGTATCTATTTCTAAAGTGGACTTTAATGTATATTCAAGGAAGAAAATCAGCTCTAGAATGTCAAAGGGTAGCAATGAAAATTCTGATTATTGACTGAACACCAGGAATCCACCATTTTGAATATTGCCTACAATGTTTTAGTACATAGCCATCCCTGGAAACGATTTACCTCAGCCATGTATACCCATGATGTTGGTTTACTACAGTAGTCCCCCTATAGTAGCTTGAATGAGAATATACCCGATAGGCTCATGTATCTGAACACTTGGTCCCAGTTGGTAATATTCTCTGGCACAGTTTAGGAAGTAAGCATGGGTGGGAGCAGCAGGAGGTGGGTCTCATTCTTAGCCTGGCCTACGTCCAGTTCACACTGTCTGCTTCTTGATTGTATTAAGAAGTGTGCATTCTTGGATTTCTGTTCGTGCTGCCAGACCCACTGCTTGCTGCTATGCTCCACACCATGATAGAAACATAAAATTGGCCTTGGTTGTGGTGTTTTAACCACAGAAATAGAAAAGTAACTGATATACCACCACTGGTCTTGGTCATCTGTCTCCGATTCTCCTTTTACCCAATAAAAGAATAATTTTTTATCTGTGTTTACAGCCCTTCAGTGGTTGATGTTGACTGGTATATCAAACCCATAAAGTGAAGCAAGGTCTGTTCAGCCCTTCATCATTTGTGCCCTGTGTATTTATCCAAAGCCATTTCTCACCACAACCTCTGCTTCCCTGAGTTCTTATACATCTCAGTCAAATTGAATTATTTGCACTACATCAAATGAACAAGAATCTTTTTTGCCTTTGCTGTTCCTTTTCTGTATCTCCGTAATTGTTTCCCTGGTCCTCAAGATGAAGATTTAGTGTTATAACAATAGTTAGCATATCAGTTCTACTGAACCCACATGTCACATTGGACCATGCCAGCTTCTGATCTGCTGTACATGGCACATTTTTACACTGAAATACATTTACTTTTTAATAATTTGCTTTTATATCTGCCTCTATCAATCTACAAATTGGGGCAGGAAACATCTACCATACTCTGTAGCTTGAGAACTTCTAGTACAGTAGAGACCTAGGATTTATATGTACAATGTAATCTATGAAGAAAACTTTTAAATCGTATTTACTTATTTCAGGTTTCAAAAGTTTTTTTTGTTTTTCATTTGTGGCATATGTGTGTGTGTGTGTGTGTGTTTATATGTGCACATGCATACAGATGCCCGTGGAGGCCAGAAAAGGGCATCAGATCCCCTGAAGATGGCAGTAAGGTTGTGAGCCAATATAAGTGATGGGAACTGAATTCCAGCCCTCTGCAGGAGTAGCAATTACTCTCACCCACTGAGCCATCTTTCTATCCTCCTTTATCTTTTTTTTAAAAACTTGTTTAAAAGGAGATCCTATTTGCCATTCTGAATGAGAATGAAACATCCTCCCTAGGGTCCTCCTTAGTGTTTAGCTTCTTTGGGTGTATAGATGGCTAATGTCCTCTTATTAGTGAGTATACACCATGTGTGTCTTTCTGTTTCTGGGTTACCTCACTCAGGATGATCTTTTCTAGTTCCATCCATTGCCTGCAAATTTCATGATTTCCTTGTTTTTAATAGCTGAGTATTCCATTGTGTAAATTTTGGTATCCATTCCTCCGTTGAGGGACATCTAGGTTATATCCAGATTCTGGCTACTATACATAAAGCTTCTATGAACATAGTTGAGCAAATGTCCTTATTGGAGGGAGGAGCATCCTTTGGGTATATGCCCAGGAGTGGTATAGCTAGTTATTAAGGTAGTGCTATTCCCAATTTTCTGAGAAAGTGCCAGATTGATTTCCACAGTGGATGTACAGGATTGCAATCCCATCAGCAATGGAGGAGAGTTCGCTTCTCATCAACCTCTCCAGCATGTGTTGTCACTTGAGTTTTTTATCTTAGCCATTCTGATAGGTATAAGATGGAATCTCAGAGTTGTTTTGATTTTCATTTCCCTGATTACTAAGGATGCTGAGTGTTTCTTTGAGTGTTTTTCTGCCATTCTATATTCCTCTGCTTACCTCTGTATCCCATTTTTAAATTGGATTATTTGGTTTCTTGGTGTCTAATTTCTTGAGTTCTTTATATAATCTGGATATTAGTCCTCTATCAGATGTAGGGTTGGTGAAGATTTTTTTCCCAGGCTGTAGGCTGTCGTTTTGTTCTCATGACAGTGTCCGTTGCTTTACAGAAGCTTTTCAGTTTAACCAGGTCGCATTTATTAAATGTAGAGCTTAGAGCCTAAGCTGTTGGTGTTCTCTTCAGGAAAATGTCTCCTGTGCCAATGAGTTTGAGGCTCTTCCCCACTTTTTCTTCCAACAAATTTAGTGTGTCTGGTTTTGTGTTGAGGCCTTTGATCCACTTGAACTTTAATTTTGTGCAGGGTGATAGATATGGATCTATTTGCATTTTCCACTTGTGGGCTTCCAGTTAGAACAGCACCCTTTGCTGAAAATGCTAACTTTTTTCCATTGTACGGTTTTGGCATCTTTTTCAAAAATCAAGTGCCCATAGGTGTGTGGGTTTGTTTCTGTATCTTCTATTCGATTCTATTGATCCACCAGCCAGCTTCTGCTTCTATGCAAGTACCATGCAGTTTTTATTACTATTGCTCTAGAGTACAGCTTGAGATCAGGGATGGAGATACCTCCAGAAGATCTTTTATTGTGGATTGTTTTAGCTATTCTGGGTTTCTTGTTATTCCACATGAAGTTGAGAAATTTTCTTTCAAGGTCCGGAAAGAATTTCATTCAAAATGGCAAACAGGATAGATACTGGAAGCAGTGGAAGAGAGGAAACAAGTTGGGAGTCTATTTTAGAGGATCCTCTGAAAGGATTCACCCAACAGTGAATCAGAGAAGATGCTGAGATTCAAGGCCAAACTTTGAGCAGAGTTCAGGGAGTCTTACAGAGGAAGAGAGGGATGGGAATAGCGGGACATGGAGGAGACAGGAGCCCCACAAGGAGACCAAAAAAACTAAAAGGTCTGAGCCCAGGAGTTTCTGCAGAGACTGATGCACCAATGGAGGACCATGCATGGAGAGGATCTAGACCTCTCCTCAGATGTGGCCAACTGACAGCTCAGTCTCCATGTGGATCTCTGAGGGAGGGGATCAGGGGCTGCCTCTATCATGAATTTGGTTGACTGCTCTCTGATCACTTGCCCTTGATGATGCAGCCTTGCCAAGTGATGGAGGAAGAGGATTCAAGCAGTTCTGATGAGACTTAACAAGCTATGGGCAGATGGCAATAGTGGAGAACTCCCCCTTTCAGTGGAGTAGGGGAAGGGGATGAGGGGAAGAGGAAAGGTGGGATTGGGGGAGTTAAGGGAGGGGCCTTCAATTGGGATATATAATGAATAAATTGTGAAGAAAAAATAAGATTTTTCAAAACAGAGATCATATGTGTAACATATGTCCATCATCACTTACTAGGACAATCTCTAAATATCTAAGTACACGAATCTGTCTGCATCAAAAGAGTAAGAAAATTATTATTTTAAGACAGTCTTCTGCCTAACTATGCCATTGGAAAATCGCTTCAGTGCAACATGTGTGTCACTCCAATGACGTTCAATCACCTCTTGTTTATGAGGCATAAATAGATGGCAGAAGTTAAAGGGGGTCATCGGGAGCTAGACAATACTTATCCAAATCTTACATTTTTATTTTGTTATTTGAGAAACTTTCAGCCAATTCCCTACCCCCACTGTGCTCATCTACAGAAGAAAATTCTGGTCCAAATAATGATAAAAAGCAAATTTTAAAACTCATGATATTGTTTTGTAACATGTTAATAAGAAGTATCTAGTTTTCTCAACTAAGATGCTTCTGAATATTTCTGCTCCAAGCATCTTGTTCAAAGGAGACATCACACATCACCTGATAGATGCTCAAAAGGATGTACACAAGAAGACACAAAATCAAATACATATTAAAAAAAGAAACAAATACAATGTAAGAGCATGTTATAATACTTATGTAATAATTATTTATCAAGTATTTCCTACATATTAGGGACTATAGATAGTAGAAACCAGGCCCATCATTATCATGCTGGTATGTGGGAGACATAAAACATGCATGCCACATGATGCCCATTGTTTATTTGATTTTCATTTTATGTCTGTATTTAATCTCTGCTAAGTCTTACTTCAACTCCAGAAGGCAGACATGATCAAAATCTTTATAATGTGCAATGCACAACTTGAACGTTGAGTTTCATAATTTGTCCAAAAGTATACAGCTGACAGGAAAGAGAAGTAATTAGTCCAGAAACTGTCTGGCTTCCAAGGACCAACTATAAATGTAGGCACTCCCCTAATTCTTTGTAATGAAGGGAATGATGGCTAACTTCACCTGAGTGCCACTTTCCATTGGCAACACTACCCTTCGTTCCTATAGTCAGGCAAGAAACTAATTGTCTTCATATAAAAATCCAGCCTTTGGATGCTGAAAATTTAGATTGTTAGACACATCTGGTTAATTCACAGAACGCTCCAATGCAGATGGCTTGTCATTCCAAATGTCATGACACAAGCAGAACTAAACTGAAACTATTCAAGCTTTCCTAAATGAATCTCCATGTGTTCATTGTTCTTTCAGATGGGTAGTGTTGACTTTGATCCACCATCATCTTATGTGTGGTTTTCCATCATTAAAAATTAATGATGTGTCACTACAGAACTATAAAACTGGTGAGTAGAAAGTCACACTGTAAAGAAATGTCGAAGTGTCTTCCTGAAGCACAGACACAAGTGAGAAACATCACAGACACAGCCGTCAACCCTGTAGAATAAGCAACTAAATGCTGATGCAAAACCTTTCAGACAGTGGGCAGACAAGAGATTTATGGATAAGAGTTCAAAAGTACAGGCAATATATACAAAACTAGACATGTGGGCTGATGAAAAAAGTAAGACACTTTGACACATGGGTCAATGAGATGGTTCAGTGAGCGAAGGAGCTCTCTGCAAGTCTACCAACCTGAGTTCATTCCCCAGGACCCACATGACGGGATAAAAGAACTGAATTCCCACAGTTGTCCTCTAACCTTCACGTGGACACCAGGGTACACACACATACACACAAAGAAAAATAAAATTTAAAAAATAAAACTATACTAAAGAGATTTGGAGACAGAAAAAAATCAACAGAGTCAAGAGTCAAGAGTCACCTTACAGAATACAAGAACATTTGTGCAAATTATGGAGTTAATAGCCAGATGTGATTGCTTCTTTACCTTTTGGCTAAGATCAACATTTTCAGATAGAAAAAGAACTCAGCCAACATAACAGCAAAACTCAAGTAACCTGGTGAAATACTAGGCAAATTATCTGAACAAACATTTCTCCAACGATGTACAAGGAGCTGGAGAGATGGCTCGGTGGTTACATGCTTGCAGCACAGGTGTGCACACTGGAGTTCAAGTTTCCAGAAGTCTCATAAATTCCAGTTTAGTGCAACAACCTGCCAGAAATTCATGCCTCAGAAGGCAAAAACTAGGAATTCCCAGAGCGAGAAGTCAGCTAGCAAAACTAGCCATATTTGCAAGCTCTATGTTTGATAAAGTCTGCCTCTTTGATTAAGATAGAACAACAAAAGAGGATGACTCCTGACATTAATCTTAGACCTCCATATGTATGCATGGGCCCACACACATCCAAAATATTCATACATGTACAATTAGAGCACACACACATGAAAATGGAAAAGCAAAATAAAAACACAAATATTGAACAAGTATACAAGCAAACTTCTCCCCATCATTGTCAGTGAAACGTAAAATCATAACCATGTCTCTCACCATCAGTTCAAAACTGAATGTTATCAAAAAGACAACGAAATAGTAACTGCTGCCACAATGGGGAGGCAGGGAACTCACAGACTCTGTTATGAGGACTGTACATCAGCTCAGCTATGCTGGGGGACAATTCAGAGATTACACAAAAGAACTGCACAAAGAATTACTGCATAATCCAACAACCCCACTACCACATTGATGACATACAGATAAATAAATGAAGAGCTTACATCATACAGACACCTAGACCCATACAACCATGTTTTCTGTAACAGTGTACCCAATAGCCAAGATATGGAATCAACCAAATGTCCAACCAAACTCCATGAAAGAGTTTTAAAATATACACAATAATATGCAGTCTAGCCATTAGAAGAATGAAACTCTACCCTTGGCACCAATACTGTGTTTTACTATATCAAATAACTCAGAAATAAGTCTGTGCTCTGTTTCACTGTTTCAATCATATGCGGATGTGATCTTTGTGGCCTTTCTTCCGACCCTCTCAATAACTATAACCATACATCTTTTGACATAGGCAGAAAAACCACGGCTTGCATACAGGCTCATACGGGACTACAGCAACCGTTGCTTTCCCTGCCTTTTTCTCTTTGGAGAAGGAACTGGCACCTCAGTTAATGGTGGTTAATTTTGCATTGATGAATGTTAAGCTGTCATCATAATTAGATCAGATAATAGAGGTCTGCACGAAGCACTAGTTGCCTTCTTTAGAAAATCAGAGATGCTGTGCTAAGAACTGCTGGGATTCTTGGCGCAGCCATGGCACCTCTGGACCACATTTAGGCCATCCCCATGGAGCAGCTGGGCTCCAAAAGGACATTTGACTAGCAAATTGACTTGATTGATTCAAATTTCATTACATACTAGAAGCACATTTCCTTTGAGTTAAGCACATTAATATATATCAGTTAGAAGAAACGCCCAATTCCTTCTTTGTTACTCATTAATAAAACCTAATGATTTCAACAAAACATTAATGAAGGAAAATATTGGCTTGCATAATTCATTTGGAAAAAATTAATTAATTGTTTTATTAAGGGCAGCCTGTTCCACCGAGTAATTACTGAGGCTCTGATGGAGAATCACTTTGTGTTATTTATTTAGCAAGCTGTTGTTTACCTCTTTCATTTTCTATTGATTTGTTATTCACACAACCCTTCTGCCTACTGAAGGAAACTAAGAATAATATGAAATAATGATTGTGACTCTGTGCTTAAAATTGATAAAGGGTGGCATCTAGCAGGAGGTTTACTAAATTCATGCTGCTTTACAAAGACAGGAGACTGGTTTAGTTGCAGTATTCTTTCTCAGTAGAGATTTGGAGCAGTGTTATCTGAAAAACAGTGTCCTCACATAGGAAATAAGTAGAAGGCACAGGGGAGTCAAAAAAGCTCTCCTAAGTTAGCACTGGGGTGTTTTTTTCGATTTGAGAAATCCATAGTTTTAACATTAAAATTGCATAATATTTAATAAGAAAAGAACAGTATTTAATATTTTCTGAAGAGCAATATCAAAGGCTGCTAAGAATAAATAACTAATCATAATAGTGTTGGATCATAGCTAACTGTAGTAGGGCACATCTTTAATCCCACCACTGGGAAGGCAGGGGCAGCTGGCTCTTCAAAACTCTGCTTGATCTACATAGTGAGTTCCAGGACAACCAGAGCTACAAAGTGAAACTCTTTCTCAAAAATCCAACAATAACAAAAAGAGAAAGAAATTGTGTTGGATCCTATTTTCTTTTATACTCTTGCTTTGTATTTTAAAGCTTATTAGATTTTTTTTGCTGTGGAATAGAAATGTTAACAGAAAAATTTCTGAGAAGTAAGTAGTGACTAATAATTTTATTTGGCTCAACACTACAATGGTAAACACTAATATTGTTTATCTTAGTTCATGGCACCCTAAATGATTTTTTTCATTAAATGCAACTGTGCAAGAGCAAAGAATTCATTTGACATTAAGTGGGTGATCCAAAACTCCCTTTTTTTAGAAGATAATTCTGTATCTGATGTGTGTAAGGAAAGTATTTTTACTTTTTTTTTTCTAAAAGAGACTTTCCTTCTACTGTGGGGCATATTATTCTGCAGTAACAGCAAGAACACTTGCATAATAGCGGCATGTTTCATTAAGATATAAAGGGAAGATAAAGCCTGAACTAGCGACATTCCAAAATAAATCAGCCCAGCTCTTTATCCATCAGCTCCGCTGTTCTCATTACCACATGGGTATGACAGATAGTTTTCAAAGCCTAGTTTAGACAGACTACTCAGAAAAGAATGAGTTCTGATCAGCTGAAAATTAGGGTGGAAATAGATGTTCCGCCCTCAACAGAAATATTTAAGACTAAGAGACCATCATTTCTCAGAATTTGGAAGTCCTCTTGAGAATTTTCTCCTCCATGCATTATGCAAGGACCATTTTAAAGTAGGTCTATATCTTCAAGAGATGGAAGATGGAGAAAAGAAATGAATGAAAACCACTAAGGGCCATTCTTTCTGCAGACAGAAGGTGCATGTCTAATTCAGGCATTTGTTGTTGAATTACTCCACAAAGCAGAGAACTCCAGTCATTTATTAAATATTGAATTTCTTCACTGTATTCATATCTGAAATATCCACAAGATGGCAGCAAAGAAAAATAAATCATATCTGATTGTTTAATTTAAAATCAACAAGCAGAAGAGATTAATCAGACTTGAATGTCTTTCTGCCCAAAACATGGTAGCAGTATCAAATCTACTCATGGAAAATATGGGTGTGGCATTTAGTTGCACCTGTAGTGACAGCTTACCAAGTGATTTCTTCATTTACTGCAGTAAAAAAGGCTGCAGTAGATTCTGTCTTTTGTGCTATTTCAGCTTGTAGTCTCAAAAGTTTATTAATCTGCACGTACACCTGTTGGAAAAATATATTCCACAGAGGTGTGAAAAATGTACCTGTGACAGCCTTCGGCTTGCTTTCTTTAGAAATCTGTGTCTAGTTCCCGCCCTGTTCCGTTCTCCTGCCACACAAAGATATTAAAATGAACCCAAGTCCATACTGTTGTATCAACTCAGTTTGGCTCATTGATACAGGATTGGTTTGTTTTCCAGTTACCCCTTGAAAACAGGATAAAACTTACCTCCAAGCTCCATGAAGGGTCCAACCAATGCTAAGTACTTTACGCACTCTTAAGATTACAATCCGTTACTTAAGATCCCTTTAGGGTTGGAACACTAATGTTCACGTTCTATTACTGATTTGGGTATGTCCTTATGTTAAATTTACTTCTATATTCGTATATATCTACACTCACTCTAAATGGAATTTCTCATCCAGCTGTTACATAACAAAAATTTTTGTGAAGGAACCCTATGCACACATCTACTCACTCCAATCCTAATGCAGACCCAAGTACAGATGTCATCAAATTCAGGCTTAGTGAATTAATAAGTTTTTTTTCTTTTTTCTTTTCTATTAATCACAGGTTATGTACTTTGTATCCCAGCTGTAGCCCCCTCCCGAATTCCCTCCCTATCCCTCCCATCCCTACCTCAACTCTTCCCTGCCCCTTTCCAAGTCCGCTGATAGGGTAGGTCCTCCTCCCCTTCCTTCTAACTCTAGCTTATCAG
>JAQQSO010003309.1:0-13650 GCA_028658305.1 Pachyuromys duprasi
GGGAGGACTTCCTCTCCTTCCTTGTGATCCTAGTCTATCAGATCTCATTAGCAGTAGCTGCATTGTCTTCCTCTGTGGCCTAGTAAGGCTGCTCCCCCATCAAGATGAGGTGATCAAAGAGCAGGCCAATTAGTTCATGTCAGAGGCAGTCCCTGTTCCCATTATTATGGAACCCACTTGGACACTGAACTGCCATGGGCTACATCTGTGCAGGGGTTCTAGGTTTTCTCCATGCACAGTATTTGGTTGGAGTATCAGTCTCATAAAAGACCCCTGTGTTCAGAATTTTTGGTTCTATTGCTCTCCTTGTGGAGCTCCTGTCCTTTCCAGATCTTACTATTTCCCACATCTTTCATAAGATTCCGTGCACTCTGCCCAACAGTTCGCCATAAGCCTCAGCATCTGCTTTCTTAATACCTACCCTGAACAATAGAGGCTCAATAAAAAGATATCACTTGCACAAGGAATGTTAAATAGCCAATATTTTGTACAATATGATTAGAAATAATTTGTAGGTGATTTCCTCAATCTATTATATATCATTACGTGGATGATATTTTGTTGGCTGATTCTGAGCAGATACTTTAGAGAAAATTTTAAGGAAACACAAAAAATTTCTGCCATGCTGAGGGTTACAGATTATGCCAAAAAAATACGAAGAGTAGATTCACTTAGTTATTTGGGTAATAAATTAATCAACAAAAAATTCAACCACAAAATGTACAGATCTGTAGTGACCAATTGCAAACTCTTAATGATTTCCAAAAATTAATGGGAGATATTAACTGGTTAAGGCCTATAAATGGATTAAGTACTTATGAGTTAAGTAACTTGTTTCAAACATTACAAGGAGATTCAAACTTTAACAGTACAAGATGTCTGACAGCTGAAGCAGAAAAAAGAGTTAACTCTTGTAAAAGAAAGACTACAAGATACATATGTGGATCAAATTGATCTTAAACTTGATTGTATTTTGGTTGTTTTGCCTTCAATTCATTTTCCTACTGGGCTCATTATGCAAAGAGAAGATAGCATTGTGGAGTGGATTTTCTTAGCACATTAACAAAGTAAAAAATCGAAGACATATATAGAAAAGATTTCTGAATTAATTATAAAAGGTAGAATAAGACTATGTCAATTGTCAGGAACAGACCCAGCCAAAATTGTAGTACTTCTTACTAATGCTGACATCATGTCATTGTGGGTGATCAATGAATAACTGTAAAGAGCTTGTAGTAACTATTTGGGAGAAATTAATAACAAATATCCTAAAAGTGAACATATACAGTTTATAAAAAGAACTAATTAAATTATTCCATATATTGTCAAAAGAACACCAATTCCAGAGGCACCAACATTTTGTACTGATGCAAACAAGATGGCGTGGCAGGTTATAAGTCCAACAAAATAAACAAGGTGATCAAAAGTCCATATACCTCAGTTCAAAAATCAGAATTGCATGCAATTCTTATGGTGTTATTAGAGTTTCCTGAATCTCTTAATATAATTACTGATTCTTTATGTGCAGAAAGAGTTGTTTCTCATATAGAAACTGATGAATTGTTTCCTGATAACTCAGAATTAACCTCATTATTTATGCAATTATAATAGGCTATCAAAAGTAGAAACTATCCATTACTCATATTCTATAACTGTAATACTCATATTCGGTCTCATAGAGGTTTACATGGTCTACTAGCATAAGAAAATGAAGAAATTAACCAATTACTAATAGGGAATGTGTTGGAAGCCTCCAAATTTCATGAGCCTCCAAATTTCATGAGCCTCCAAATTTCATGTTAATAGAAAAGCTTTAAAGAAATTTTCTATTGCTTGGCAACAAGCCAAAGAAATAATGGAAAAAAATGCCCTACATGTTCTCCATATAACCAAATGCCATTACTTGCTGGTAGTAACCCTAGGGATACCATAAGAAATTAAATCTGGTAGATGTGTGTTTTTCATTTTGCAGAATTTGGAAAAGAAAGGTATATATGCCATACCTTTGACACATACTCAGGGTTTCAATGGGCAACGGCTTTAAGTTCTGAAAAGGCTGATTGTATAATTACACACTTAGTAGAAATATTGGCTGGCTCTTTGATCACCTCCCCCTGAGGGGGGAGAAGCCTTGCCAGGCCACGGAGGAGGACAATGCAGCCAGTCCTGTTGAGAACTGATAAGCTAGGGTTAGATGGAAGAAAAGGAGGACCTCCCCTATCAGTGGACTTGGAGAGGGGCATGGGAGGAGATGACGGGGAACAGTGGGATTGGGAGGGAATGCAGGAGGGAGCTACAGTTGGGATACAAAGTGAATAAACTGTAATTATTATGAAAAATAAAAATTTAATAAAAAAATTAAAAATAAATAATGGCAATTACGAAGATACCTACCCAAATTTAGACAGATAATGCTCCCACATATACGTCCAATAAGATGAAGCAATTCTTTGCATAGTACAATATAAAGCACATTACAAGTATACCAGACAATCCTACAGAACAAGGAGTTGTAGAAAGAGTCAATCATACCTTAAAAGAGATGCTTAATAAACAAAAAGGAAGAGTAAAAACCTCCCAGAGACAGGCTAAATAATGCTTTGTTAACTCTAAATTTTCTTAATGTCAGTGACAACAGCTGAGAACAACAAGAACAACAGCTGAGAAAAAAAAACTGAAAAACTAGGTCAACCAATATACTATAAGGATGTGTACACATTAGAATGGAAACCTACATTGTTTTGAGATGGGGATGTGGCTATGCTTATGTATCTACAGGGAATGACACAAATGTGGTTACCAATAAAATTTACAGAGAATAGATCTGACCAGGAAAAACTTATCACTTGAGACATGAATGTCTTTACAAAGCAAATAGTCCAGGTGAATCACTCTCACAGACTGCCTCAATTACTGACTTTTCTAAAAATTCTATGTAAATCATCTTCAAAAGGGCTAACCCAAATGACAGACAACACAGAGACTAAGTAGACAATACAGAGACTTAACTGACAACACAGATATTGGACAGAAAAAGTACAGCTAGCTTTCCCAGGACTTGACCAATACCCTAATTTTCATAGGAAACCCAAAAGATATCTTTGCCTCCAGATAAGTAATTTTAAGAACACAACTTCCCCATTCCCAAAAGGTGGGGAGGATATTTTGGTCATTCGATGTGTTATTTTGCCTTGGTATGGCTTAATATGTATTGATAGAAATTAAAGGTTATTTTGTATTGCATATTGATAAAAATTTAAGGCTAGTTTGTATAACTACTGTACACTGATAGAAACGTTAAGTTATTTTGTGTGACTATGGAAATTTAAAAGCTATTTTATTTAATTATTATAAATTGATGGAAATTTAATATTATTTTGTTTGACTATTCTTTGATGTAAGGTTCTAGTTTCTTTTTAATTTTTATTTTTTGTATTAATTAGAGTTTATTCACTTTGTATCCCAGCTATAGTCCCCTCCCTCATCCCCTCTCAATCCCACCCTCTCTTTCCCCTCTCCTTCTTTGCCCCTTACCCCGGTCCACTGATAGGGGCAGTCCTCATCCCCTTCCATCTGACTCTAGTCTATCAGGACTCATCAGGACTGGCTGCATTGTCTTCCTCTGTGCCTGGTAAGGCTGTCCCCCACCCACCCTCCCACCCAGAGGGAGGTGATCAAAGAGCCAGCCAGTCAGATGTGTCATGTCATGTTTTGCTAGAAGCTGTCTTGTGAGAGGACACCTGATGTTCTGCTGTAAGCTGTCTTTTTCAAGGGATGTGACTTTGGTCAGCTGAAAATATCCGTGGGTGGACTCTGAGTAGAGGAGATATATAGAAGCCCATGGTCAGTAAGACAACACTTTTTGAATTAACATCACTGCACTGGTCTTCATTCTTTGACCCTTGACTTCACAGAAAGAAACATTCTAGCGAAAACCTCAGGGCAATCCAACTGAGTCTTGAGGCTTTCACTGACTTGTCCCAATTTGCTGAATAGAGCTGATACATGTTGCTCTTTTGTGTTGGAATTTGGACTAGACTGCTAGTATCCGGACAACAAAGACTGGACTCACCCTAAGGAACTACTTTTAAAAAGGTCTACAACCCATTTTTCCTAATAGTCTTATTTTCTCCCATGCCTCTGGTCAATGGATAGAAAGGAGGTAGAAACATTAAAGAACCCTAAATAAAGCAAGCTTGTTGAAAAATCTAAGCCTACTTATAGCTGTTAACGTTTTTTTTTTCACATTCTGTAATTTTCATTTTCTGAGTTGATTTTTGAACATTTGCATACTCCGAACCTTTTATGCTACATCCTATTTAAGTGCGAATCACACTGTATGAAAGGTTAATGCAGACAAGAAAGGAGCTGGGTAGCCAGTGGGTTGGTGATAATGTAGCTGATAATGTCTGTAGATACTTTTCTCTGAGAAAGATACTGTCCTCAAAGAATAGAGGACAGAATAGAATGCTTGCCTCTTTTGTGACACAAATTTTCTTAAAGCTAAATGACTTAATCACACCATAGTTTCCTTGTCAATAATCATTACTTCCTTAAATATCAACAACTTGATATTTGAGTCACATATTCCAATTCCTAAGTTACACATGTTATCTTTCAATGAAGGGTTCTGTTTAATCTTTCCCAAAGAATACATTTCCTAGTATTTGTTTTTCTATGGTGGGTTGCATATAATTGTTGCCTAACTGTGGGATAAAAGAGAAATCTATGATCGAAAATTTTCTTACACATATCTCCATCCATGTTCATTTTTCACATACCCAATACATATAAATACACTGTTATTTTCAGAATTACTTGTTTCAAACTCTCAGCAGGCTTCAAGAAGAAAGCCAAGGATAATATCTATGTTCATATAGTGTAATGATGTAAAGAAATAATCTTGCTTTTGGCTCCTCTTGACAATGTGCCAATCTCATCGTTGTGTTTTCAAATTTAATAAGTAATTTTATATACTGAATAGAGTTTAGAGAGAAAAACACTTAAAATAAAATATGTTTTGAAATAATGGGTCAACTATGAGTTCATTGATGATATAAATTGAATAAATGGATTAAATATTTCATTTAATGATACTTTACACCAAAGGTCACCATATACTATTATATATTCTGAAAGTAAATCAATATATAGAGCACAATGTGGTCTTCTCTTTAACACATGTGTTTTTTTAAAAAGAATATTGGGATACCTCCAATATTTCTTATAAAATTTCTTCATTTTCTGTCAGTATTTATGGATTGAAGATTAAGTAAATGATGGAAATGAGACGTGCTTATCATAGGGCAAAGGGGAAAGGGAGATGGCTTGAATTATTTGCTGTGTAAAACTAAAGATGAGAGTTTGGATACCCAGAAGTCAAGTAAACATTAGATGGGCATGTTGGCTTATAACTCTAGTTTCTGAAGGTAGTAGCAGTAGATTCTCAGAGAAACCTAACAATATTAGCCATAGCATAGGTTTGGTTGAAAGTCCCAGTCTCAATAAATATTGTGAAAGATCAAGGATAACTCCTGATACCAACTTCAGGCTTTCAAATGTATATACAAACATACACACACATATGCAAGCACACACCCCAAACTCATATGTTTGCACATGATGCACACATAGAAAATGGAAAAATAAAAAAGTAATAGGAGGGAAATCATAGGAAGAAAGAAACTGGGTATTGTGATAGTACTCCTTCTTTCCTTGTGCTGTGTGGCTTGAAGTTTTGATATTTATTTCATAATGATATTGTCTGTCTACATTTTTGCTCACACAACTCAAATTCATATTTCCTAAAACATAAGATACAATGTCTGCTCTTGTAATGCAAATTATGATTCACACTTTAAGACACACTTTAAACATTGCACATTATGAAAAAGAAAAACATAATTAATGAATTTTTAAGAAAAATGTTATTTTAACCATATTTTACATTGCTTAGTCATATTATATTAAAATGTACACCAGTGATAAGGGAAGCAAGACATAAAGAGATGGAAAGTCACCTCAGCATCTATCTATTCTCAAATACCAGTTAAAGAATATGTAGGTGAATATATCAGCTTCCTTTGAGAAAAATGACAGGATCATTAGTGAGTAATACTTATGTATTGAAGGACTAACTTTTATTTTAATGACATATTTAGAACGTTACAATGGACAATCTCTAATCTGTTTCCAACTTATTTTCAAACGTAGGCTTTCCAAATAATAATACACAGACTGGTTTAACTAACCCTAAGTTTAATGATGTACTATTGGCAGAATCTTTAAACTATCCTAATTCAAAACTAACAAATCTAAAAAATAAACTGACAGGAATAGATGTTTAATCATTCCTGACAGCCAAAGTTAATAAAACTAGAAGGTAAACCAACAATAGTAAATGTAGTTGGTCATTACTCTTTTTAATAATATCAAATTCCTATTTCTGGCCACCCAGAACAATTTTTAGATAAATTCATAAATAAACCAAATAACATTAATTATTTCTTTTTCTTTTGCTGCAAAAGACAGAGCATTGCTTTCATATCCAACTAATTAATATTGGTTTCATACCTATACTCAAACTATTCATACTCAACATATTGCGAAGAGGGCAATCATATGCCCTTCAAGAAACTAAGTGGAAGTTTCTGGTTTCTTTTGAAGATTCAGTTGAGTCATGTGATGTTTTGCTGTGAGCTGTCTTGTATGAGGGGTATGACTTTGGCTAGCTGAAAACATCCATGAGTAGACTCTGAGAAGAGGAGATATATAAAAGCCCCTGGACAGTGAGACATTGCTGTTTGGGTTGCCATCACTGGGCTGGTCTTCATGCTCCAACACTTGACTTTGCAGAACAAATGTTCCAGAGAACTTCTCAGGACAATCCAACTGAGTCTTGAGGCTTTCATTGACTTGTCCCAATTTTCTGAACCAAGCTGATTCATGTTGCTGTTTGGTGTTACCCTTTGAACCTGAGTTCTAGTATCCAGACAATGAAGAGTGGACTCATCCCAAGGAACTACTTCTAAAAAGGTCTGCAACCCCCTTTACCTAATAACCTTCTTTCTCCTCTACCTCTGATCAGTGGGTGGAAGGAAGGTATAAGCATTTAAGAACCCTAAATAAAGTAGGTGAGGTGAAAAATCTATGCTTACAAGGGAAGCTATAAGAAACTGTGGCTCTGGCCACCATATTTTGTCTTTTCTTGTGCGCTATTTTATCTCCCAAGGTTAACCTTCGTTCTGATCCTTTTTTTCTTCTTTCCATCTTCCTTCTCCCTAAAACTTCTAAGATCTACAGTTAGACTGCCCTGATGACTTTCCTCTCTGTCTCCTATAAATTATCCTCAAGTTCCTTTCTGAATTGATTTTTTAATTATTTATAAGTGAGGCCAGAAATATTCCAAAGGGACTCTGGCACTGATATAACATAACTTCTTTCCCTTGTTTTGTGTGTGCGTGTGTGTGTTTATGTGTGTGTATGTATGTGTGTTCTTTTTTATTTATTTGCCTTACAAATTTTTCAAGCTAAATTAAGTTCAAAACAATGAATAAACAAATATTGAAATGTTTTTACATAATAAAAGCAGAACCATATTGTAGTCAATATTTTAAGGTTTAATTCTATCTCTGCCATTTGACCTTGGGCTTACTGTTTTTGTTTGGATATATCACCTAATACATAAAAAATGTAGGGGGGAATCCAAGATGGTGGTTCCTGGAGGACACTCTTTCTAAACAGCAGTGCAGCAGGGTCTGCACAGTGACCAGCAGACAGAACCCTGGGCCCTAAAACACCAGTGATTGTGTTTCCCAGGTGAGAGGAAACCCCACAGTGTGGGAGTTAATCGGCTTCAGGTCACCCAGATAAAACAGGGAAGATTTCCTAGGTCATGCAGGCACTCAGTCACCAGCCCAGAGCCATGTCTCAGCCTGAAGTGTGGGTCCCACAATACCAGAGACTGGAATTTCCAGTCAAGAGAAAACCAATAGTTCAAGAAGCAATCTGGACCAACCTCAGGTCACCCAGACAATCCCTAGAAAAGGACCTGGGGTCCGGTCGGTGCCCAGCAGCCAGCCCAGAGTGGGGAGCTCAGCCACCTGCACAGCAGCCAGCCCAGAGTGGGGAGCTCAGCCACCTGCACAGAGTCCTGCCTGCGCTTCTGAGTTGTCATCTCAGACAGAACTGAGGGCTCCAGGGCACCAGAGACTGAGTTTCTCTGCCAGGTGAAAACCCCACAGTGAGAGTAACAGCAGGTCTGACCTCAAAGCACTCAGCAAAGACCCCACCCCAAAAAGTTCTCCAGAAAAGTTACCGGGTTCCTGCAGGTACCAAGGTGCCCAGTTGCCAACAAGGCAGAGCCATGAACCTGCATCTGTGTGCTCTGCTCACCATTCCAGACAGAACTACAGACCTCCAAACACCACAGCCTAGTGCCCCTGTCTGGAGGAAACTCCACAGTGGGGTAAACATCAGGTCCAACCTCAGAACACCCAGCTCTAGAAAAGTTTCTGGGTGCCCGCAGGGTCTAGGCTCTGGCCTCCTACTCCATGCGTGAATGCCGTGCTCACCTGCCATTGATTACTGCTAGGGTACTGGGGCACACAGCTCCAACCTCAGACCTACAGAAGCCTGAGAGTCACTGGAGCAGCCCTCAAATACCACTCCAAGGTGCAGCCAGTTATCCCTAGCTAAACTGACAAAACCACAGGGCTCCCTGGTTCTTCAAGAGGGCAGTGCTCAGCAAACAGCATAGAAACAGCAGCGGCAACTCACTAAATTCAGAGCAAGAAACCCAGCAGCAGGGCAGCGGTCTCCAGAACTTCTCCTGAAGAGAGGACAGCCTTCCTGAACACCACAGTTACCACACAGGTCCATATGCCTGAGGTGAACTGTGACATTTCCTGAGAAGCACCGCCATTCAGGTGACCATACCCAAAAAAGCTGAGGAGGCCTCCTTCAGAACCCTGCTAAAGGGATTTACCCCACCCCAGGATTCAAGCAGGCCCTAGAAATTAACAGCAGACACCTGAGACAGCCAGATGGGCAGAGGCCATCATAAAAGACAACCAACAAAAGGCAAAGCAATATGGCATCTCCAGAACTCAGTTATTCAGGTGCAAGTAGCCCTGGACACCCTAACATAAGTGAAATTCAAGAAGATGCCCTTACATATATGCTTATAAAGAGGATAATGGAGGAAACAAATAAAATGTGCAAAGAACTAGAGGGAGAAAAAGTCAAACATATTATGGCCACCTGTAAAGAAATAAAGGAATTTGCAGTCAAACAGTTTGTGGCCTTCAGAGAGGAAATAATTAAGTCACTGAGAGAAATAATAAAAGAAACAGGGGAATGTTCAAACACACAAGTGAAGGAATTGAAGGAAAAACAGGAAAATACAGACAGACAGATGAAGAAAATCAACAGAACTGTGTAAGATCTGAAGATAGAATTGGAAAATTTAAAGAAAACACAAACAGAGGAAATCATGGAGAGGAAGCACTTAAGGGAAAAAAAACAGAAAATACAGAGGTAAGCCTAACCAACAGACTAAAAGAGATGGATGAAAGAATCTCAGGTATGGAGGATCCAATGGAAGAAATCAGTATATCCATCAAAGAAAATAATATATCTAAAAAGTTCTGACACAAACCATCCAAGAAATCTAAGACAAGATGAAAAGACAAAGCCTAAGAATAATAGGAATAGAAGAAAAAGAAGATTCCCATTTCCAAAGCCCAGAAAATATTTTCAGCAAAATCATAGAAGAGAATTTCCCCAATTTAAAAAAGAGGCCTATAAGCATACAAGAGGCCTACAGAACACCTAATAAATTAGACTAGGAAAGAAAATCCTCCTGCCACATAATAATCAAAACAGTAAGTATACAGAACAAAGAAAACATATTAAAAGCTTCAAGGGGAAAAGGCTAAGTAACATATAATGGAAAATCCATCAGAATCACACCTGACTTCTCAACAGAGGCTATGAAAGCCAGAAGAGCCTGGATGGATATCATGCAGACCCTAAGAGAACACAGATGTCAGCCTAGGCTACTATACCCAGCAAAACTCTCAGTCCTCATAGATGGGGAAAACAAGACATTCAACAAAAATCAAATTTCAACAATACCTACACACAAATCCAGTGTTACAGAAGATACTAGAAGGAAAAATACAGCCCAAGAAAACTAACTACTTTCAAGAAAACACAGGAAATAAATAACCTCACTACAGTAAAACAAAAAGTAGCCAAGCACACAAACACACTACCATAGCCAACATCAAAATCAAAGGATCTAACAGCCACTGGTCATTAATCTCTCTCAACATTAATGGACTCAATTCTCCAATAAAAAAGACACAGACTAACAGAATGGATGCGTAAACAAGACCCAACAATCTGTTGCATACAAGAAATACACCTAAGTCACAAAGATAGACATTGCCTGAGAGTAAAAGACTGGAAGACGGTTCTCCAAGCAAATGGACATAAGAAGAAAGCAGGAGTAGCCATTCTAATATCTAATAAAATAGACTTTTAACCAAAATTAACCAAAAGGGATGGAGAAGGACACTTCATACTCATCAAGGAAAAATTCCACCAGGAAGATATCAGAATCCTGAACATCTATGCCCCCAATACAAGGGCACCCACATTTGTAAAAGAAACATTAATAAAACTTACACCACACATAGATCCCCACACAATAATAGTGGGAGAATTCAACACACCACTCTCAACAAAGGACAGACCAACAAAACAAAAATTAAACAAAGATACAATAACTCTAACAGAGGTCATGAATCAAATGGACCTAACAGACATCTACAGAACCTTACACCCAGACACAAAAGAATTTACCTTCTTCTCAGCACCTCATGGAACCTTTTCCAAAATAGACCATATACTTGGTCACAAATCAAGCCTCAACAGATACGAGAAGACTGAAATAATCGCTTCTGATCTATCTAATCACCATGGACTAAAACTGGAGCGCAACAACAGAAATAACAAAAAGCCACACACACATGGAAACTGAACAACTTGCTACTCAAGGCCAGCTGGGTCAGGAAAGAAAGAAAGAAATTAAAATCTTCCAAGAATTCAATGAAAATGAAAGCACAACATACCCAAACTTATGGGACACAATGAAAGTAGTGTTAAGAAGAAAGTTCATAGCTCTAAGTGCCTTCAAGAAGAAACTTAAAACATCTCATTCAAGCAACTTAATGGCTCACCTAACAGCCCTAGGAAAAAAAGAAGCAGACACACCAAAGAGGAGTAGATGAATGGAAATAATCAAACTCAGGGCTGAAATCAATAAATTAGAAACAAATAAAACAATTCAAAGATTCAATGAAACCAAGAGCTGGTTCTTTGAAAAAATCAACAAGATAGACAAAGCCTTAGCCAAACTAACTAAAAGGCAGAGAGACACTATCCAAATCAACAAAATCAGAAATGAAAAGGGGGACATAACAACAGACAATGAAGAAATCCAAACAATCATTAGGTCTTACTTCAAAAGCCTATGTGCCACAAAATTGGAAAATCTAAATGAAATGGACAATTTTCTTGATTGATTCCACTTGCCAAAGCCGAATCAAGACCAGGCAAATCAATTAAATAGTCCTATATCCCCTAAGGAAATAGAAGCTGCCATCAAAAGTCTCCTGTGCAAAAAAAAAAAAAAAAAAAAAAAAATCCCAGGGCCAGATGGTTTTGGTGCAGAATTCTACCAGACTTTCAAAGAAGAGCTAACACTAATACTCTTCTAACTATTCCACAAAATAGAAACAGAAGGAACATTACCAAACTCATTCTATGAAGCCACAATCACCTTGGTACCTAAACCTTACAAAGACCCTAAAAAGAAAGAGAATTTCAGGCCAAACTCCCTTATGAACATCGATACAAAAATACTAAACAAAATACTTGCAAATTGAATACAACACCACATCAAAGACATCATCCACTACTACCAAGTAGGCTTCATCCCAGGCATGCAGGGGTGGTTCAATATACAGAAATACATCAATGTAATCCACCATATAAAAAACTGAAAGAAAAAAAAACATGATCATCTCCTTAAAAGACAAAAGAGCATTTGACAAAATCTTACATCCATTCATGTTTAAAGTCTTGAAGAGATACAAGGCACATACCTAACCGTAGTAAAGGCAATAGACAGAAAGCCTATAGCCAACATCAAATTAAATGGAGTGAAACATAAATCAATCCCACTGAAATGAGGGACAACGCAAGGCTGCCCACTCTCTCCATATATCTTCAACATAGTTCTTTAAGTCCTTCCTAGAGCAATAAGACAATTAAAAGAGATCAAAGGGATACAAATTGGAAAGAAAGAAGTCAAAGTATCACTGTTTGTAGATGATATGATGGTATACCTGAGTTGCCCCAAAAATTCTACCAGAGAACTCCTACAGCTAATGAACACCTTCAGCAAAGTGGCTGGATACAAAATTAACTCAAAAAAAACCAGTAGCCTTCCTGTATACAAAAGACAAGAGGAAAGCAAGTCAAAGATTTGTATGAAAAAATGTTCAGTCTCTAAAGAAATAATTAGAAAAAGATATCAGAAGATAGAAAGATCTCCCATGCTCATGGCTTGGTAGGATTAATATAGTAAAAATGGTCATCTTACCAAAAGCAATCTACTGATTCAATGCAATTCCCATTAAATTACCGACACAATTCTTTACAGACCTTGAAAGAAAACGTCTCAACTTCATATGGAACAACAAGAAATCCAGAATTGTTAAAACAATACTCTACAGTAAAAGATCTTCTGGAGGTATCTCCAGCCCTGAACTCAAGATGTTCTATAGAGCAACAGTACTAAAAACTGCATGGTACTGGCATAGAAACAGACTGGTGGATCAATGGAATCGAATAGAAGACCCTGAAATAAATCCACACACTTATGGACACCTGGTTTTTGACAAAGAAGCCAATACCATTCAACGGAAAACAGACAGCATGTTCAACAAATGGTGCTGGGCTAACTGGATGTCCACATGTAGAAAATTGCAAATAGATCCATACTTATCACCCTGCACAAAACTAAAGTCCAAGTGGATCAAAGACCTCAATATAAAACCAGACACACTAAACCGCTCAGAAGAAAAAGTGGGGAAAAGCCTTGACCTCACTGGCACAGGAGTCAACTTCCTGAACCGAACACCAATATCACAGGCTCTAAGAGCAACAATCACTGAATGGGACTACATGAAACTGAAAAGCTCTGTAAAGGAAAGGACACTGTCATCGGAAAAAAACGGCTGCTTAGAGATTAGAAAATGATCTTCACCAACCCTATATCTGACAGAGGACAAATATCCAGTATATATAAAGAACTCAAAAACTTAAACAGCAACAAACCAAGTAATCCAATTAAAAAATGGGGTACAGAGCTAAACAGAGAATTCTCAACAGAGGAATATCGAATGGCAGAGAAACAGTTAAAGAACAACACCCTTCACAATAGCCACTAATAACATAAAGTACATTGGGGTGACTCTAACGAAGCAAGTGAAAGATCTGTTTGAAAAAAAATTCAAGTCTCTGAAGAAAGAAATTGAAGAAGATATCAGAAGATGGAAAGACCTCCTGTGCTCATGG
>JAQQSO010003310.1:0-13649 GCA_028658305.1 Pachyuromys duprasi
CATGAAATTCGCAGGCAAATGGTGGGACCTGGAAACGATCATCCTGAGTGAGGTATCCCAAAAGCAGAAAGAAACATATGGTATATACTCACTTATATAGACCTATAGGATAGGAAGGTCAAGCTGAAATCTACACACCTAGAGAGGATATACAGGAAGGAGGACCCAGGTTGGTATGATCAATGCTTGTTTGAATGAAAAAATGGGATGGACATTGAGTGGAGGAGAAAACAAGCAACAGGACAGGAGAATGCAAAGGAGGGCCTCTGGGGGCGGGGGGTCAATGTAGCGATGTATCAGAGAAGATATTAAGACTCGAGATCAGGACTGTGGCAGAGGGCGAGAAGTAATGATAGATCTGGGGGAAGTTGGTGAGACTTGGAAAGAACAAGAGCTCCACAAAGACCAAACTGAGCAGGGCACAGGGGTCTTGTATGATACAGTTTCTACAATCAAGGACCATGTGTGGATATGGCCTGGAACCTCCGCTCAGATGGGGACCATGATAGCTCGTTGTCGGACTGAAGACCCTAGTGAGGGAAACAGGGAATGTTTCAGTTATGATCTTGATGGCTGACTCTTTGACCCTCCCCCATACAAGCCAGGGAGTGACAGTCTGGCTAGGTCCCAGGGGAGGGCATTGCAGCCAGCCCTGAGGAGACAGGATGAGCTGGGTCTGGATGGAAGGGGAGGAGGTCCTCCCCTGTTGGTGGAATTGGAGGGGGTGGGGAGGAGGGAGATGAGGGAGGGACTGGGAGAGTGGGAGGGAATGAGGGAGGAGGCTAAGCCTGGGATGCAAAGTACCTAACCTGTGATTGATATAAAAATAAATAAATTAATAATAAAAATAATAAAAATAATAAATTTAAAGAACAAACAAAACATCAATCCTACGAAATCAACTACACCCACGAAAACACAGGGTATAGATAACTTCAAAACAAAAAAGTAGAAGGGAAAAAGCATTGAAACACAGTGACACGACCAACTCCACAATAAAAGGAACTAACATATATTGGTGACTATTATCTATCGACATGAACAGCCTCAACTCTCCAATAAAAAGACACAGACTAACAGAATGGTTGAGGAAACAGGATCCAACATTCTGCTGTATTCAAGAAACACACTTCTGCAACAAAAATAAACATCTCAGAGTAAAGGGCTGGCGAAAGGTTTTCTCACCAAACGGACCCATAAAACAAGCTGGGGTAGCTACCTAAATATCTAATAAAGTATAATTTCAACCAAAATCAGAAGAGATGAGTTGGGAGACTTCATTCACATCAAAGGAAAAATCCACCAGGAGGACACCACAATCATGAACATCCATGCCCCAATACATGAGCACTTGCATTTGTAAATGAAACATTATTAAAGCTGAAATCACACATCCATCCCAACACTTTAATAGTGGGAGACTTCAACACTCCACTCTCATCAAGGGAGAGATCATCTAGACAGAAGCTAAATATTGAAATAATGACAGTTATATTGGTCCTAAATCAAATGCACCTAATAGTTGTCTACAGAACTTTGTGCCCACACTCAAAAGACTATACCTTCTTTTCATCACCTCATGGAACCCTCTCAAAAACTGGCCATATAGTCAGGCACAAAGTAAGCCTCTCCAAAAAGTAAAGTGTCCACAAAGTAAGTGTCTCCAGAAAGAAGTATGAAACATTTCATACAAGCAACTTAACCATACACCTAAAAGCCCTGGGGGGAAAAAAGAAGACAAACCGAAGAGGAGTAGAAAATTGGAAATAATCAAACTCACGGCTGAAATCAATGAGACAGAAACAGAGAAAACAATTCAAGGAATCAATGAAGCCAAGAGCTGGTTCTTTGCGAAAATGAACAAGATAGACAAACCTTTACCCAAAATAACTAAAAAGCAGACAGAAACTATACAAATCAGCAAAAGTAGAAATGAAGGGAGAGGATCATGTAAAGACAGACACAGAGGAAATCCAAACAATCATTAGATCTTACTTCAAAAGCTCATGCCACAAAATTTGAAAATCTAAATAAATGGAAAATTTTCTTGACAGATTCCATTTACCAAAATTAAATCAAGACCAGGTAAATAGACGAAAACGTCTTATATTCCCCAAGGAAATAGAAGCACTCATCAAAAGTCTCCCTTCCAAATCAAAAACAAAAAACAGAGCCAGATGGTTTCAACACAGGCTTCTACCAGACCTTCAAAGAAGAGCTAACTCCAATTCTCTTCAAATGAGTCCACAAAATGGAAACAGAAAAACCATTACCAAACTCATTCTATAAAGAGACAGTCACTTAATACCTAAACCAAACAAAGACACAACAAATAAACAGAACTACAGACCTATTCAAGTAGGTTTCAACCCAGGCACACAGGGGAGGTTAAGTATACGGAAATCCATCAGTGTAATCCACTACATAAACAAACTGAAGGAGAAAAACTACATGATCCTCTTTTTGGATGGCTAAAAAGTATTTGAGAAATTCCAACACCCACTCAGGATTAGAGTCTTGGAGAGATCAGGGATACAAGGCACATACACAAACATAATAAAGACAATATACAGCAAGCACTATAGCCAACATCAAACTAAATGAAGAGACACTTAAATCAATCTCACTGAAATCATGGACAAGGTAAGCCTGCCAACTCTCTCCACATCTATTCAACATAGCACTTAAAGTCCTAGCTAGAGCAATGAGTCAACAAAAAGAAATCATGGGGATACAAATCAGAATGGAAGAAGTGAAAGTATTACTACTTGCAGGTGATATAATAATATACATTAGTGATGCAAAAAATTCAACCATTAGAACCCCTTAGCTGATAAACTCAAAAAATCAGTAGCCCTCATGTATACAGAAGACAAAAGAGCTAAAAAAAGAAATGAGGGAAACTACACCTTTCCCAATACCACAAATAACATAAAATACTTTGGTGTGACTCTAACCAAGCAAGTAAAAGATGGGTTTGGAAAAATGTTCAAGTTTCGTTTCTGAAGACATAAATAGAAGAAGATATCTGAAGATGGAAAGACCTCCCGTGCTCATGAATCGGTAATATTATCATACTGAAAATGACCATTTTGCCAAAAGCAATCTACACATTCAATGCAATTCCCATCAAAATACCAATACAAATCATTACAGACTTGAAAGAAGAATTCTCAACTTCATATGGAAAAAAAATTGATTTTAAAATCCTGTACACCAATAGAGTCTCAGGCAGTATCGCCATCGCTGATCTCTAGCAGCACTACAGAACAATAATTAAAAACCTGCATGGTACTGGCTTAAAAACAGAATGATAGATGGATGGAATCAAATAGGAGACCCAGAAATAAAGCCATACACCAACAGATATTGATTCTGACAAAGATGCCAAAACGATACAATGGAAAAAAAGCATCTTCAACAAATGGTGCTGGTCTAACTGGATGTCTATATGTAGAAAAATGCAAATAGAAACATATTAATCACCCTGCACAAAACTAAAGTCCAAGTGGATTAAAGACCTCAACATAAAACCAGACACATTAAATCTGTTAGAAGAAAAAGAGGGAAACAGCATGGAACTCATTGGCAGGAGACAAATTCTTGAACAGAACACCATCAGCACAGGCTCTAAGATGAACAATGAAAAAATGGGACCTCATTAAACTGAAAAGCTCCTGTAAAGAAAGGACACTGTCATCAAAAGATAAGGACAACCTACAGACTGGGAAAGGTATTTGACAAACCTATATCTGACAGAGGGCTAATATGCAGTATATATAAAGAACTCAAGAAGTTAAACAGCAACAAATCAAGTAATCCAATTAAAACCAGGGTACAGAGATAAACAGAATTCTCTATAGAGGAATATCAAATGGCAGAGAAACAAAGAAATGTTCAACGTCCTTGGTCATCTCAGAAATGCAAATCAAATCAACCCTCAGATTTCACCTTACAACCAAAAGAATGGCTAAGATCAAAACCCCAAGTGACAACACATGCTGGAGAGGATATGGAGAAAGGTGAATGCTCCACAATTTCTGGTGGGAATGTAAACTTGTATAACCACTTTGTAAATCAATCTGGTGTATTGTCAGACAATTAGGAACAGTGCTTACTCAAGATCCAGCTATATCACTCCTAGGCATATATCCAAAATATAGTCAAGTACACAATAAGGACATTTGCTCAACCATGCTCATAGCAGCTTTATTTGTAATAGGTAGAATCTGGAAACAAACCAGATGTCCCTCAACTGAGGAATGGATACAGAAATTGTGGTACATTTACACAATGGAATTTAAAACATATAAAAACAAGGAAATCATGAAATTTACAGGCAAATGGTGGGAACTAGGAAATATCATCCTGAATGAGATATGCCAGAAGCAGAAATACATACATAGTATATACTCACTCATAAGTGAATATTAGATTTATAACATAGGATAAACACACTAAAATCTGTACACCTAAAGAAGCTAAGCAAGAAGGGAGATCCAGGATAAGATGATAAATCCTCACACACAAAGGCAAACAGTATGGACATCAGAAGAGGGAGGCCCACAGAGGGCCTCCGAAAGGATCTACCTAGCAGGATATCAAAACATATCCTGAGATTCATAGCCAAACTTTGCGAGGAGTGCAGAGAATCTTATGAAAGAGGGGGGAGATAATAAGACCAGGAAAGGACAGGAACTCCACAAGGAGAAAAACTAAACAAACAAACAAAAAATCTGGGCACAGTGGTCATTTCTGAGACTGATTCTCCAACCAAGGTCCATGCATGGAGATAACCTAAAACCCCTGCACAGATGTAGCCATGGCAGCTGAGTTTCCAAGTGTGTTTCCTAGTAAGGGGAATAGGGGCTGTCTCTGACATGAACACAGTGGCTGGCTCTTTGATCACCTTCCCCTGAGGGGGGAACAGTATTACCAGGCCACAGACTATGACAAAGCAGCCAGTCCTGATGAAAGTTGATAGGTTAGGGTCAGAAAGAAGGGGAGGAGGTCCAACCCTGTCAGTGGACTGAGGGAGGGGCATGGTAGGAGAAGAGAAAAGGAGAGTGGGATTTGGAGGAGGACATACCTGGGATACAAAGTGAATAAGTTGTAATGATTAAATAAAAATCAGATGCATATATGCAATAGACACAAACATGTACCAAAGCATACCAAATATGCAGTTCCTCGGAGTTCCTCATCTTTCTGTATGCTGATAATGCAATCCAGGTCTTTCAAATTTATAGAGCCTTCTATAATTGCAGCATTAAACTACTTATTGTATGAAATTAAAAAAAACAGTTCAGACATTTAATGAAAACTAGAGCTGGTTCTCTGAGAAAATCCGGGTCTTTCGTATTTATACAGCCTTCTGTGATTGCAGTGTTAAACTGTTTCTCATATGAAAAAATAATAATAATTCAGAGGTTCAGTGAAGCCAAGACCTGGTTCTTTGAGAAAATCAACAATATAGACAAACCCTTAACCAAACTAAACAAAGGCAGAGAGAAACTATACATATCAACAAATTCAGAAACAAACAGGGGGCCATAATGACGGAAACTGAGAAAATGCAAAGACTCATTAGGTCTTACTTCAAATGCCTAAAAATCATAAAATTTGAAAACCTAAATGAATGGACAATTTTTTTGATAGATAGTTTACCAAAGCTTGAGGATTCTTAATCTAAACTAACAATCTCATGATGATGTAATCTTTCTAAATTATTTTAAATTCTATCCTAATTTTACACAAATTTGTCATAGCCTAAAGGGATAACAAAGAGATATTGAAAGCCACCATAACACTGTAAACTTCATTGATGCTTCATGCTTGTACTATATCTTCTCACTGCAACACCACGACTTCTAAATCCCTTAATTTAGCTTCTCCTTTTTATCTATACACACCAGTGTTGCCAAATCTATGGAAGAATAAAGGCTATCTCTTAATTAATTTTCTACTGGAGATTGCATCATAACAGATGCAATCTGTCATGCATAACAGATCTCAGGCAGAAGGGGGAAGTGTGCAGACCCAGGGCTGTGTGTGGTGCAGGCAGCTGGTGAGACTCTCAAGGATGTTTGTGTTGGAGGCTGAAACACTGTGGGAGGAATGCTGCTATACTGCTGACAGTAATAAATTGCCAGGTCTTCAGCCTGCACACTGCTGATGCTGAGAGTGAAATCTGTCCCAGATCCACTCCCTGTGAAGCGATCAGGTACCCCAGTGAATCGATTGGATGCACCATAGATTAGTGGTTTAGGAGGCTGCCCTGGTTTCTGCTGGTACCAAGCTACATAACTACTCACACTCTGACTGGCCTTGCAGCTTAGGGTGATTCTGTCTCCCACAGGTGTGGACATGAATTCAGGAGACTGGGTCATCACAATGTTCCCCTCAGCACCTGCAACCAGAAATAGACAATGACTATACACATATACACACAAAGAGTTCCTGATACAAATGTTGGAATCAAAAATGCCTTTTCTAATGGCATTGCCTGCATACAATTGGATTCCTAAAGTAAATAGCAGTTTTTTCTACAAATGAACTATTTTGATGATATTCTAATACTCTTTAGTGTCTCACCAGACATCCAGAGGAGCAGGAATATGAAGACCTGGGTCTGTGACTCCATCTTGGTGGCCCAGGCTGTCTGGTGCTTTTCAGTTCTCACTGCAAAGGCCTGGTTTATAAATTATGGGCAGCTGGGCTGTTCTGAAGGGACATATGCAAAACAGTCATCAAATGAGAAGGTAAATAGCCAGGGCACTGGGGTATGAGAGAATCCAGGTTAAAACTTCAGCCAAAACTATCATCAAAGTGAGTAAGCAATCACTGGGGGAAAAAGTCAATATAGAAGCTAAAAGACCAACTTAGAGCTCTCGGTCTGCAAATATTGAGATGCACTCCTGACAGGCTTCCATTAAAAATCAAAAACATTTAAAGCAAGTGAGTTTCATAGAAAGAATACTAGAAAACCTTTGATTACAATCCTGAGAAAATAATAAATATCCTGATCATCAACAGCAGAAACAGGAGAAGCAGAAACAAGAAAGGAAAGAAAGAAGGGGAAAGTAGAAGGTTAGGTGAGAGGAAAGAAAGGAGATGATGGAGAAAAACAGAGCGAAATCTGGATTGGAGAATAATTGGAAATGTGGAGAGGAGAAAAAGAGTGAAGCCTATAAAGGAAATACATATTAAAACAGAAATGCTTGGGAATCGAGAGTCAAGTCAGTAGTTATGAACATTTGATTATCTTATAAAAAACACTCAGGCTTGATTCCATGGAATTGTTTGATTATCCCCAGTCATCTATAATTCCAGTTATGGCACACACATATGATACACATACATACATAATGCACACACACGGTACATATACATACATACATATGCAAACACACATACAAACATATCTAAATACATACATAGATTTTGAGATGTGAGTCCTGAGCTTGTGCTCCAGCTAAAACAAACGCTGCCACCTGCTCCCTTCATTCTGCTATCACAGATTCTAGTTCTCTGAAAGCCCCCAAAGAACCTTTCCTAAAAAGTTGTTTTAGGGGGGATCCAAGATGGCTATGACTGGAGGACACTCTTTATGACCAGCAGCAAAGCAGGATCTGCACAGTGACCAGACGACAGAACTCTGGGCCCTAAAACACCAGTGATTTTGTTTCCCAGGTAAAAGGAAACCCCACAGTACGGGATTCAGTCAGCTTCAACTCAGCCAGCTAAACCCAATTTCTGGGTCCTGCCAGGCACTAAGGCACTAGCCCAGATCCACACCCTCTAGGTTTGCTCTGATCACTGTCCCAGACGGAATTGTGGTCCCCACAACACCAGAGACTGGGATTTCCTGTTGAGAGAAAACCCCACGGTACAGGAAATGATCGGGGTTGACCTTAGGTCACCCAGACAATCCCTGGAAAAAGACCTAGGTCCAGCAGGTGCTCAGGCACCAGCCCAAAGTGGGGTGTTTAGCCACCACCAGAGTACTGCCTGGGAGCCTAACTCACCATCACAGAGAGAACTGAGGGCCCCAGGGCACCAGAGGTTGAGTTTCTCTGTCACATGGAAGCCCAATGAGGGGAAGAGCAGGTCTAACTCAGAGCACTCAGCCAACACTTCACACCCACATTCTCCCCCAAAAAAGAGGTTCTCTGGAAAAGTCCCCAGGTTGTTGCAAGTGCCCAGGCACTCAGTCTCCCAGTCTTAAGGCAGAGCCACGAGCCTGTGCCTGCTTGTTCTCCTGGCCATCCCAGATGGACCTGCAGCCCCCCACCTGAAAACACCAGAGCCTCTGGGAAAACATTGGTTCCAAACCTCAGATCACCCAGCTCCAGAAAAGTTTCTGGGTTCCCACAGGCCCTAAGCTCAGGCCTTCTACTCACACATGAGTACTGTGATCACCAGCCACTGATTACAGCTAGGGTACTGGGAACACTGCTCCAACCTCAGACCTATAAAAGCCTGAGAGCCATTGGAGCAGCCCTCAGATACTGCTCCAAGGTGCGACCAGTTATCTCTAGCTAAACTGATGAAATCAAGGTACTCGGGTTCTTCACGAGGGCTGAGCACAACAAGTACAGTTTAAGAGCAGCAGCAGCTCACTAACTTCAGAGCAAGAAACCCAGCAGCAGGACAGTCGTCTCCAGGACTCCTCTTGATGAGAGGAGAGCCTTCCTGAACACCACAGTAAACACGCAGGTCCATATGCCTGAGGTGAACTGTGACAGTTCCTGAGATGCACCACCATTCAATTGAGAGAAGGAGTCTGGTAACTGAAATTCTGCCTCCTGGCCTTTGCAGATATGGGTCTAATCTAAAGTTCCATTTGACTGTCAAGGACTATCCTTGACAGTCCTTAGCAGTGGGGTGTTCTGTTCCTGAGAACTAGATAACAAGTTCTGTACAACCCTGGGAACAAGATATCAAACTTCATGTAGCTTTGAGTAAATTTTCAGACACCTTGTCAGGTCATGCAAATGCTGTTATTGTGAGATTTACTTGTGATTCTTTGCTATATAAGTGCTGATTGTACATTCAGTAAAATGAGGCTTTGATCAGAAACCTGTCTTGGCCTCCATTCTTTGCATCTCTGCCCCCACCCCATTCCAACTCTCTCTTTCAGGTAGATCCTGTTCAACTAGCCCATGGGAAGGGTCAGTTGACCATACTCAAAAAGTGGAGGAGATCTCCTTCAGAATCATGCCAAGGAGATTCTCCCATGCCAGGACTCCAACAGGCACCGGAAATTAACAGACAACACCTGAGATGGACAGATAGATAGAGGCCAGTGTAAAAATACAACCAATGAAAGGCAAAACAGTATGGCATCCCCAGAACCCAGGTATCCAGGGGCAAATAGCTTGGACACCCTAACATAAGTGAAATTCAAGAAGATGACCTTACATCTCCACTTAGGAAGAAGTTAATGGAGGAAACAAATAAAATGCATAAAGAATTAGAGGAAGATAATGTCAAACATATTATGGCCATCCACAAATAAATATAGGAAGATGCAACCAAACAGTTTGTAGCTTTCATAGAGGAAATGATTAAATCACTGGAAGAAATAAAAGAAACAGATGAATGTTCAAACAACAGGTGAAGAAATTGAAGGAAAAACAGGAAAACACAGTCAGACAGGTAAAGGAAATTTAAAAAACGGTTCAAAATCTGAAGATAGAATTAGAAAAATTAAAGAAAATACAAACGGAGGAAATCATGAAGAGGGAGAACTTAGGAAAAAAAACATGAACAACAGAGGTAAACATAACCAACAGACTACAAGAGATGGAAAAAAGAATCTCAGGTGTGGACGATACAATGGAAGAAATTGATGTATCCGTCAAAGAAAATAATAAATCTAAAAATTTCCTGACACAAACCTTCCAAGTAGTCAAAGACAACATGAAAGACAAAAACCTAAGAATAATAGGAATAGAAAAAAAAGAAGATTCCCAAATCCAAGGCCCAGAAAATGTTTTCTATTTTTTATTTATAATTTTTATATTAATTATATTTTATTTCCTTTGTATCTCAGCTGTAGCACCCTCCCTCATTCCTTCCCAATCCCACTGTCCCTCCCTCATCTCCTTCATGATCCTTTCTAAGTCCACTGATATGGGAGGTCCTCCTCCCTTTCCATCTGATCCTAGCTTATCAGTTCTCTTCAGGGATGGCTACAATGTCCTCTTCTGTGGCCTACCAAGGCTGCTCCTCCCTCATGGGGGAGGCAGTAAAAGAGTCAGTCATTAAGTTCATGTCTAAGACAGTCCCTGTTCCCCTAACTACGGAAACCACTTCGATACTGAGATGCAATGGGCTATATCTAGGTAGGTTACACATATTCATGGCCCTTGGTTGGAGAAACACTCTCAGAAAAGACCCCTGGGCCCAGATGTATTTGGTCCTTGGAGATCCTGTCCTCTCCAGGCCATATTAACTCCCTCTTCTTTCATATGATTCCCTGCACTCTACCCAAGGTTTGGTTATGAATAGCAGCATCTGTTTTGGCACATTGCTAGGTATAGTCTTATAGGGGGCCTCTGTGGTAGCCTACTGTCCTATTACTTGTTTTCTCCTATTTCCAATGTCCATCGCATTTGTCTTTCTAAGTGAGAATTGATCATCTTATCTGAGGTACTCCTTCTTGTTTAGCTTCTTTAGGTGTACAGATTTCAGTATGTTCACCCCATCTTGTAGGTCTAGTACCCACTTAAAAGTGAGTATAAGCCATGTGTATATTTCAGCTTCTGGGATAACTCACTCAAAATGATCTTTTCTAGGTCCAACCATTAGCCTGATTTCCTTGTTTTTAATTGCTGAGTAGTACTCTATTGTGTAAAGTACCACAATGTTTGTATCTGTGTCTCAACTGAGGGACAACTGAGTTGTTTCCAGGTTGTGGCTACTACAAATAAAGCTGCTACAAACATAGTTGAGCAAATGTCCTTTTTGTGTACTTGAGCCTCTTTTGGATATATGCCTAGGAGTGGTATAGCTGGATCTTGAAGAAGAGTTATTCCTAATTGTCTGAGAAAGCACCAGATTGATTTCCAAAGTTGTTATACAAGTATACAATCCCACCAGCAATGGAGGAGGGTTCTGCTTTCTCCACAACCTCTCCAGCATGTGTTGTCACTTCAGTTTTTGATCTTAGGCATTCTGATGGGTGTTAGGTAAAATCTCAGGGTTGTTTTGATTTGCATTTCTGTGAGGACATTGAGCATTTCTTTAAGTGTTTCTCTGCCATTCTGTATTCCTCTACAGGGAATTCTCTGTTTAGCTCTGTACCCAAGTTTTTAATCAGATTGCTTGATTGTTGCTTTTTAACATCTTTAGTTCTTTATATATTCTGGATATCAGCCCTCTCTCAGATATAGGGTGGGTGAAGATCCTTTCCCAGTCTGTAGGCTGTTGTTTTATTCTGGCAGCATTACCTTTTGCTTTACAGAAGCTTTTCAGTTTCATGAGGTCCTTTTTATTGATTGTTGATTTCAGAGCCTGTGCTGTTGGTGTTCTGTTCAAGAAGTTGTCTCCTGTGCTAATGAGTTCTAGGCTTGTCCCCACTATGTCTTCTAAACAATTTAGCGTGTCTGGTTTTATGTTGAAACTTGAACTTCAGTTTTGTGCAGGGTGATAAATGTGGATCCATTTTCATTTTACTGCATATAGCCACCCAGTTGGACCAGCACCATTTGTTGAAGATGCTGTTTTTTTTCCATTGAATGGTTTTGGCTTCTTTGTCAAAAATCAAGTATCCATAGGTATGTGGGTTTATTTCTGGGACTTCTATTCGGTTCCATTGATCCACCATTCAGTTTCTATGCCAATACCATGCAATTACTATTGCTCTATAGTACAGCATGAGATCAGGGATGGAGATGCCTCCAGATGATCTGTTGTTGTACAGGATCGTTTTGGAAATTCTGGGGTTTTCATTCCTCCATATTGTTAGGAATTGGCCCTGAGAAACTTGTGACTTTTCCCCACCCTGCTGCACCTGGCTCCCACCCTGCTGCACCTGACTGATCAACATCCTGCTTGGCAGATGCAAAGATGTGAGAACTGTACCATGACTTTTTAGGAGTAACCATTGGAGAACTGTATCATGACTTTTTAGGAGTAACGGCTTGGCAGATGCAAAAATGTGAGAATTGTACCATGACTATTTAGGAGTAACCATTGTCATGACCACAGAATGTTCCAGGCCCTGTGCCGAGAAGATTTTGTAACTTTCCACCCTCACTCACCTGCCTACCCCCACCCCTACCTAAAACCAGCTTTAAAAAAACCTGCTTCTGCTCAATAAAATTTGGCTCTTGACAAGTGTACATTTGCTTGAGCCCGTTCGTTCCTTCTCTCGCCCATCTCTTTCAGGTCTTGTTCCTCCTTGCTCCCACGAATAACTAGGTCCCTCGGGTCGGGACAGGTGGCGCCCAGACGTGGAGCTCAAGGCACAGATCATTACTGGAAGGACACACCCTGGATGCATCCTCGGATTAGTATTTGAGAGGTTACCGACTCATCGCCCGTGAGACGGCTAGACCTGGTGAGTGCATAGCTTTTACATTCCGTCCCAGCGAGATGGGCCATTCATTGTCTAAGGAGGCCTGTTTCATTAAAGATTTAAAGGCCTCTCTCAGAGAGCGAGGAATAAGGGTAAAGAAAAAGGATCTTATAAACTTTTTTATATTTGTTGATAAGGCATGTACATGGTTTATGATTGATGGACCAAACATTCACCCCAAAAAGTGGCAAAAAGTAGGTAAAGAGTTAAATCAAAAACTCACTACAGAGGGTAATGATGCATTGTCCCCAAGTGTTTTCTCTTTCTGGGGCGGGGCGGGCGGGGGACAGAGCGCGCACCCACCGCGTCCCTGCCCCCCTTGATGGGCACGCCCAGCTGCTGCCGCCGCCACTGCCTGCCTCTGCCTGAGCCTCCGCCCGCATGGCCTAGCGGGCACCGTTGGGGCAGGCGGGGGGACTGAGCGCGCGCCCACTGTGTCCCTGCCCCCCTACATGGGCTCGGGGCATCCAGGCCACCGTGGCTGCCGCAGCCGCCTCAGGACCTAGGCTAAGCCATAGTCCAGCCTATTAGCTCCAAACATGTCTGTTTTAAATGTGGACAGACAGGCCTTGGTTATAATTCACATTTTTCCTAAGGGCCATTGTACCTCCTACACACCAGGCAGATAAAATAACCTGGAAAAATGATTCCCCTGTCTGGGTAGATCAATGGCCCCTTCCTCAACATAAGTTAACAGCAGCCATACAGTTGGTACAGGAACAATTAATAGCTGGTCATATTGAGCCCTCCACTTCCCCTTGGAATACACCCATTTTTGTTATACAAAAAAAAAAAAAAAAAAAAGGAGAAAAATGGAGGTTGCTCCAAGACTTAAGAGAAATCAACAAGACCATGGTCCCAATGGGGGCCCTTCAGCCTGGCCTCCCATCGCCAGTAGCCATCCCATGGGACTATGACAAGTTAGTCATAGATCTTAAGGACTGCTTCTTTTGCATTCCCCTACACCCAGAGGATTGTAAACGTTTTGCTTTTAGCCTCCCTACTGTTAATTGTATAGGTCCATCACCCCGCTTTCAATGGAGAGTTTTGCTACAGGGAATGG
>JAQQSO010003311.1:0-13649 GCA_028658305.1 Pachyuromys duprasi
GACAGCCAGCCTGGTGGTACCTAGCCCTGCTCTTCTTCCCTGTGCTGTGAACTTTTCCTAGGAAGACAAATAAATGTCTGGTCAGCACAGAGAGGGTATCAGTGACAGACCAAACAAGTGATTCCACCCCATTCAGGTGGACACATGAGTTAGTTAGGTTCCATATGGGGGAGTGGGCCACTTACAAGCAGGTACACTGCTGAAGGAAACAGCTCTGCCGCTAATCATTAATGGCACAGATCCTGAAGGAAGGGGTAAGGCCCCTTACACCCCTACCCCAGCAACTGTAACTATCCTCTGGGAGGAGTGAGCCTTACAAGCCCTTGCCCAGCAAGCGTTAGTATCTATCCTTGGGAGGGAGGGGCCCTATGAGGCTCCCTCACCAGCCACTCATAGCCTATATCCCTTCCATAGGCGACTATTGATGGGCCCAATCTTGTATGTGTCTCCTGCAGGTAACTGCGGCTGCTGAGAAGTCAGGAGGGCAGCAGCCTGGATCACGATGGGGATGAAAGCAGCTCTTCATGAACAGTGTACAGATGGGAAACAGGACTGCCCTGCTTCCACGAACACTGCTGCCCACTGGTGTTCACTCCACAGCGTCAAGATTCAGCATCACTCCCAGCTAGAACATACAAGACACTTCTTAATCTTGACATAACGGGAATCCCCACACGTCCCTTTGTCTCAGAGGAATCCCCCACCCTAAATATTCTCCAGTAGCCACAGTACTTCTCTCTTCTGTCCCAGAGGAAACCAGGTCCAAGGTACTTCCTGGAAATGCCTCACTGGCTCTGTGCAGGAAGCAGGTCCTCGGCCACAGCTGCTCCTAACAGCACCTGCCTCCCACCCACACCTAAGCTTCTCCACAGCGAAATAAGCACAGAGGGCCTCAGAAGGACTGTAATCAGGCCTGGAGGCACAGGCCTCTACCCCAGATACTCAGGAAGATAAGATAGGGTCCTGGGTTGAGAGCCTGCCTGGGCTCAAAGTTAGCTCAAAGCTAGCCTGGGCAACTGAATGAGACAGTCTCAAAACTTAAAAAATAATAATAATAATAATAATGATGATGATGAAATAGAAAGAAAAACTGAGGGTGTGGCTCAATGGTAGGACTTGCCTAGCACATGCGAGGCCTCTGGTCCAATGTCCAGCAATGTAAAAAGTAAAAGTCCCTAAGGCAAAGCAACACTGACCACAGAGGAGCCAGGGGCACTCATCCGTCTTTAAATGTCCATCCAAACAGTCCCCGACCTTGGACATTAATGAACAGCGCCTAGGCCATGCAGCCATCAACTTAACCAAGCTGCTGGGTGGGAAAGCCAGAGGAAACACAGTGAACTCTGAACGGCCGATGATGAGAACCCTATGCTAGAACAGGCCTCCATATCCACTCACTCCAAGGGTGAGTTGTACCTGTGAAGTGAGAACCAAGGGCCCAAAGCAGCAGGCGTAGCCAGTCAACCAGACCATAGCCACAGTGACACTGGTCATCTATCAGGCCCACTCCCACAAGCACAGCTAGTACATGCAGAGAGGGCTGCTGACATAGGGCATAAGGACACACTTCTGATTTAGCACATCATTTTAACATAAATTTTTAAGTTCTGAACTTTAATATGTATGTGTGTTTATAACTATATATGTGTGCAACATATGACGCACACAGAAGATAGACAAGTCTACACATGGCTGAATAATGCAATTCCTGTGACCCTGAAGACCCCCACATGAAGAATGTCACTAGGTCTAAGTGGCCCAGCACCTGGAATTCAGAGAAAGGAACAACCACAGAGGCATGGGAGCAGAAGCAAGGGGTGCAGCTGAGGAGAGAACTGGAGGGGCAGAGATGCTGACCCGAAGGAAAAGTTGGAACAATAAAGGTGAAGCCACCATCTGGGGAAAGCAATACTGAAGTGTGACACTGAGGACAAAGGGACTTGACCAAGGAAACAGAGAAACATCTATCTTGTGGGCTTGGAAGGTTCTCTGGTCAGAGATTGGCAAATTCCTCTTGCTGCCTCTTTAAACTGCAAAGAGAAAGCGGGGTGACCAGCTTTCTGTTTTTATAAACCTGGTCCTATGGACATGTCTTGCTTCGTTCCATCTGCGGAGGCAGTCTTGCTCCCTGCAGCCCAGGCTGCTTTCAAACTCACGAATCCTCTTGCCTCAGCCGCCAAGTGCTGGGATTACAGTTGTGCATCACCACTCCCAGATCTTTGGGAAGGTTTGTATAAGGCGTATACAATCGACATGTCCCCACAATCCAGCATCTACTCAGTTGTTTCCCTGAGCTCCCCCACTCAACTACCACTCTAGGCTACCCCAAGCTACTGTGTCAGCTATGCCTATGTCAGTGGGTAGTGCTACAAGAGACAACCTTTTTCATAAACAATCCCAATATTTTAACAGGCCACCCCAAAAACCTTAATATCAACGACCATTTGATTTTGATAGGTCAGTGATGCTGATCACCTCTCTCTCCTCTCCCCTGTCACTCTCTCCCCCACCCTCCGCCCCAACACCTTCCTATCCCTTATCAAGCCAAACAAGAGCCAATGTCATATTCGCTTAATTTCATTTTGGTATCCTTTATCCATAGTCTTCCTTCCCTCCCTCCCATCCCATCACAACACTGTTTCTGCAATTCCTCTTTTCTAGCATGAAGCCCATGCACTTTAAGGCATTTCTCTTGCTTTTATTTTACCTTCCATCACTTTTATTAAACAGTTTTTTAAGGGTGGGCCAGACAGATGGATGGATGAGTGGTTAAGAGTACATACTGCTCACAACTGCTTGTGATTGCAACGCCAGCGTATCTGACACCCTCTTCTGAAATCCACGGGCATCTGTACATGTGCATGCATGCACATACACATGCACCTGTGTGCACACACAGGCAAACACTTAAGTCAGGTGTTAAAAATTTTGTTGTTCTTGTTGTTGTTGGGGCTGGTGAGATGTCTTAGCAGGTAGAGGTGCCTCTTACCAACCTTAATGGTCTGAGTTCAGTCCCCAGGACCCCTGTAAAGCAAGAGTACAGACTCCAAAACAGGAAGCAGGGGCACATGCCTTTAATCACAGCACTTGGAGGCACAGGCAAGCAGATCTCTGTGAATTCAAGGTCACCCTCATCTACACAGTGAGTTCCAGGACAGGTATAGATACTCAATGAGACTCTGCCTTGAAAAAAACCAAGAGAGAGAGAAACTCCAGCAAGTTGTGCTCTGATTTCAAGCATGCACACAAACACACACACACACAAACACACAAATAAATTTTAAAAAATTAATTTAAAAACTTTCATTGGTAAATCCTTCATAAGCCCGAAATATCAGCTCTTTTTGCTGAGACCCCAGCAAAGAGTCAGTGGAAAAAGACATCTGCGAATAACACCACCACCCTTCACAGACAACAGAATGGCAGCTAATCTCCACAAACACCCTGTCAACTCCAGCTCCAACACTTAGCGTAATTCAGATGCACCATAGTTCTTGAGTCTCTGTTCAGTTCCGTCATCTCTGAAGATTTATTTATCATTATTTTACGTGAATGAGTGTCTGCCTGCAAGCATGTGTGTACCACATGGCTACCTGGTGCGAAGGAGGCCAGAAGAAGGCATCAGACTCTCTGGAACTGGAGTACTAGGGTTCCACAAGGTTTTGAGTCACTATGGGGGACTGGGGACTGAACCCCAGCCCTCTGTGAGAGCTGAGACATCGCTCCGCCTCAGTTCCATCAACATTAAAATAAAGAAGCATGGCAGAGCATGACTGTAATTCCAGCACATAGGGACCCGAGGCAGGAGGACCAAAAATCAAAACCATCCAAAAAGAAACCATAACGCCATAGATGGATTTAGAGATTGATCTAAAGAAGAATTTGGGGTTATGGATCCTACTTCCAGAGAGAAGACCTTGAACTCTTAAGCAGGAATGGTTTTCCTCACCCCTTCTGGAGGGCTCCACCTGGCTGGTTATGGCACTAACCTCCTAACAAGAAGGCAACTCCCCTGTGGGCTGGCATTGATGCACTTCACCATGGGCACAAATGCTCACACGCAGCCACCACAATCATTTTTCACCATTACCTCCCTCTCAGAAGGAGCCTGCATGGACAGAACCGGGACGGAGAGGAATGCCCAAGGATATAAGCCAGAGAAATGCTTACCACCAGCCCAGTGCAGCCCGGTTTGCTCTCCCTCCACACTTGTCTCCAACCTTTAAGGGGCCAACTAACATCAGGGTGTGACTTGGGAACTGAGGCTCCGTGCAGGGAATGCATTCCCACCCATTCCCTGACAGCACTTTTCCTTGGACTCCTGCTCCTTCTTCTTCATCACAAGACCCACAGAGCCAATTACGGGGCGGGTGTAGAAAATGACCCAAAGGGACTCCCAAGTAGGTTTGGAGTGACAAGCCCTGGGCCAACCAGCTATTCAGTGGGTGCCACAGGGGGGTAAAGCCATTCCCCCTCCTCTGACAAATCAGGCACCTGTGGTGGCTGTGTAAATGCTGAAAGGTGCATTGTCCACATCTGTAGCTCTTTCTGTCCAACACAGAAAGCCAAGGACAGTGGCAACACCCTCCAGCCAGTGCAGATTCAAATGTGCCACCACAGGGATGAGTTCAGGCATCACCAGGTCCTACGAGGGTCCAGCTCCGCCCAAGCTTAGGCTTCACACTTCAAAGATTGTTAATTACACATTATGATACCAATTATATCAAAATGCATTATGAAACAGAACCTTTGCTGAGCAATTTTACTATTTTAATCCTTTTCTTCTGCCATTTTTAAATAATCACTCTGGTTTTTATTGCATTAAGATGCAATTAAGGAAGAAGAGCCTTTTTTGTTTTAAGTCTGTTTCATTTTTCTCACATAAAGAATTCCATAGCCATCCATAATAATTTAACAATAAAGAAGCAGCAAGTTGAGCACCATGTAAAAGGAAAAATGCAAGTCTGCTTACTTTGAAAAGTAAAAGCACAAAGAATTCCTGGTCAGAGATAAGTGGGCCGCACCCTCACGCACATTCATACGGACGAGGGGTTGAGAGTTCTGTCCTCAAGGAAGAAGGTGCGACAAGACCTCAAGATGTCAACTGTCAGGCCTGTCAGCTCCAGCAGGGTTAAAGGGCTCAGGGTGCAGGCTCTAGTCACCGACTCAAAGAGATAACTAGTTGTCTTAGTCATGGTTTCTATCGTTGTGATGAAACACCATGACCAAATGCAACTCGGGGAGGAGATGGTTTACCATCGCTGTTCAGCATTGAAGAGGTCAGGACAGGAACTAAAACAGGGAAGGACCGTGGAGGCAGGAGCTGATGCAGAGGCCAAGGAGGGTGCTGCTTATAGGCTTGCTCAGCCGGCTTCCTTATAGGACCTAGGACCACCAGCCTAGGGATAGAACCACCCACAAGGGGGAGGGCTCTCCCCATTAATCCCTAACCAAGAAAATGTTCCACAAGCATGATCATAAGGAGGCATTTTCTCAGCCATGGTTCCCTCCTATGCCTTAATTCAAGTTGACATGAAGCTAGCCAGCACATTACTCCACCAGGGACAGTTTTAGCTTACAACTTAACAATCACTCCTCCGTTTCTACCTGCTGACTGGCTAGACAGGGCCTAGGTCAGTTCTGCCCCGTGCAGAGCAAATCTGGAAAAGTCTGCCTTCAAGATGAACCCAGAGCCTGTCTGATTCTCCATCATCGCCATTCCCATCGCTGTCTGCTCCTACTTGCTCTCTCCCACTGATTTGCAAATCCTGCAAATCATCCTGTGACCACACACATACATACAAATGTATACACATACAAATTAAAATAAAGAAAATTTGAGGTAAGTTCTTTAGAGAACCAGTTAATAAAGGCACAGCTAATGGCGGAATCAAAATGCCACCTTTTTGGCACTCTAAAGGAAAGATCACAGTTATCACCTAGATCATCAATGGCTTTACAGTCATGTGGAAAAAAACTCTCAAGGGTTCTAGTGATGGATAAGTGGACTGACAGCATCCATCACTATTAATAATTAAAACAGGACGTTACACCACTGTCTATGCAACATTCTTCCCAATTTGTATCCATTCATTCAACACAATTGCACACCTAACTCCCAGGCTCACTGTGAGCTCCTGGGCTTAAGCAATCCTTCTGTCTCAGTTCCCTGAGTCACTAAGACTCAGCATATGTCACCATGCCTGCCTGCAAGCCCCCAGTTTGGAACTTAATAGGTCATGTCTCTATAAGGACTACGGAGGACAATGGACCACATGAAGGGGCCGTTCGACAGCACCAGCAATGCAATGTGTACTATGGAAATCCCACAGAACAAATGCAATGCCCAAGAGGCCAAGAGAGGAGGGAAATGGACTCCGAAATCAAGGAAGGCCCTCAGAGCACAGCACTCCTGCAAATCTGCATGGAGAACTGGACCAAGAAGGACTGAGTTCTAGACCAGCCTGAGCCCCATAGAAAGACCTTGTCTAAGAGAAGTGGGGAGGGAAGATCAGCCCCAGACAGTGTGAATGTTGTTTAGATTCTTGGATTGTGCTTAGGTATTTTACCAACTGAAACAACCATGAGACAACCATAAAAATCTCCAAACCAACATCTAGTGACACTTAACAATGAAGTCCTGTTCATTTCATGTAAGAAGATTATGATGACCTGAAAGAACTCTGATCATTTTAGAGAAATATTGATACTTAGAACTTATTTCACTCATTTAGTCCTCTCTGAACTATTCTTCAGGCAACTGTACAAATCAAAGGACTGCTGCTGTGTTAACCATACAGAATCACTGCTGGTTTTTGTTTTGTTTTGTTTTTTAATATCGAGGAAAAGTGTTTAGAAGGAAAGATAAGGGATGAAAATTGATTAACACAAAATATTAATTTGGGGCTAGAAATTTGCCCCTAGAAAGTATTTCGAGGCACATAGCCAGCATATAGAAAAATATAACTACTCACCATGCAGAGGTCAAGCTTCGGACAGTGTTACCATTCAGAATGCAGCCGTCAACCTACAAGTTCAAAAGAAAAGGCTGAGTGACAAACAGCTTCCCCAACGCCCACATACCACATTCCACAAGCAAAAAAAGGAAAGAGAAAAACATATCACGTACAAAGCTGTCTCAGTAGACGTGTCCATAAGTCTATCAGAGCAAAGGCAGGCAAGAGAAGGGAGAAACTAAGGGCTGAGACTTGGAAGCCAAGCAATCTAGAACTCTGAGCAATGCGGGTCATAGAGAGCACAGCATAATGACATCACCCTCGTTCCACCTTCTGGAGGAATGGCATCCTGGTATCAGTCACCTAGGTCTAACCAGGATCAGAGTCCTGTGAACAGCTGCAGGAAAAAGCATGCCTGGCGTACATAACTGTAGTCTCAGCTGCTTGGGAGACGGAAGCAGGAAGGTGACCCTAGTCTAGGAGCTCAGGGCCAGCAGCTAAAACATGGGAAGCCCCCACACTTAATAAGATAAACTCAAACAGCAAGAAGATAATGCATGTGTACTATTTTAACATGACTAGGATTTTCAAAGCTTAATGTACAGTCTCTTAATGAAGAAGAAAACAAATATCAAAGAATTGAGACAAGTCAAAGTAAAGTGAGATTTCTGACCTGAGACCAAGGCTAGGAAGTCTTTTCACTGAGAATCAGCCCACAAGTGGGTTGGCAGGACCCTGCAGTGAGTAATGAGCTCCACATCACTCACACTTTGGGGTCAAGCTGGACCAGAGAATTCCAACAACCCACTAATTTCAAATGGGCAACGTTTTAAAAAATATTATTTGTACATGTTTCTTAAATGGTTAAGGCAAACAGATTCATCCAGGATGACAGCAGTGGACAGATATCAACCTTGCTGGAGTAAGGGGGTAGATTAGGCTCAGCTTTGAACAGACTGCTGGGGATTTAAGACCAAAGAGTAGGGTGAGAGGTCAATGGATAGAAAATTACTAACAGGAAACTCCGAACTGGGATAGTGTCTTACTATAGTCAGGTCCAGGACCGAGCCAAAGGAAGGAGGGAGAGTAGTCATCGGACTGCAAAGGTAATCAGTTATAGCCTGTGGGGGTGATGAGTAACTGTAGCTGCGCTCTTGCTACAACCACCCAGCAAACCAAGCATAAGTTGAAGCCTAATTTTTAAAATGTTCAGAAAATCCAGACTTGGGTATGGTCGAATATAGGATCTCTATCAAGAATAGCATAAGCAGAAGTCCTGACTCCTGGTGGGGCTGTAGATGCAAGGGTTTCTGCGACCTGCACAGGCAGAGACATGATCACAGGAAGCAAGAAGGCAATTCAGTTCAATGGGGGTCATCAGCTAGTATTAGCTCAAATTTCTGGAATCTGACCCTGGGTAGCTTAATTTGAGGCATAGTTAAGAACAGCACAAATTGGTGAACATTATTCTGGTGAAAATTAACTCAATCCCATGTGCACAACAAAGCGGACATAAATCCCTTTGAGGAACAAAATAAGACAAACTCAGATCGGACAGTACTACATCATAAATTCTTTGTAAAGTCCATAAAGACAGGTTCTACAGACTGACCAAGAAAAACAAACTTAACGATAAGAGTCTAGAGAAGATCCAGTGCCAAAAAGTCTTTATCCACCAAGAGAGAGCAAAGGTCCCAGACACATCTGGACAGATGACAGGTAGAGCATTCTTTTCCTTGAAGGGACAACCCTATGTGCATAATAACATTCCACATTCCCCTACTGCTTCTCTATGAAAACCTCCGTGCCTCCTACATTCTATAAGTTGCCTTGGTCATGGTGTTTTAACACACCAGTAGAAGAGTAAACAATACAAAGAAAAAAACCAAAATTTGACATCTTGATTCAAAGCATCACACACAACCCAAGAAGCTTTTTATCATGGTCAGAATTACATGATTCCCCTAGCATACAACCTAAGCAATTTGGACAAAATGCCCTCCTTGCATCCTCAAGTGTAACATACAAATATAGAACATGGGTTAATTTTTATTTTATGAATTACACTTTATTCACTTTGTATCCCCCCCCCACCGTAGCTTCCTCCCTCCTCCCCTCCCAAACCTTCCCTTCCTCCCCCTCCCTCCCAAAGTCCACTGATAGGGGAGGTCTTCCTTTCCTTCCTTCTGATTCTAGTCTATTAGGTCTCATCAGGAGTGGCTGCATTGTCTGCCTTTGTGGCCTGGTAAGGCTGTTCTCCCCTCAGGGGGAGGTGATCAAAGAGCAGACCAATCAGTTCAAGGATATGGGTTATTAATGATCTACAAGGGCTGGGTATGATGATGTACACCTTTAGTTCTGGCACTTAGGGGACAGAGGCAGGTGGATCTCTATAAGAATAAGACCAGTCTAGTCTACATAGCAAGTTCCAGATCAGCTAGTGAAAAACTTATTGAGAACATAGGGAAAGCCTGTCTCAAAAAAAAAAAAAATAAATAACCAAAAATAATGTGCTAAACAGTCTGACTTGTCTTTGTCAGCAATGATCTATTCCCAAGGCAGTCCTCCTTCCTCAGCCCCTGTGCAAGCCCAGAAGAAGCCATGACAGGGAAGTAAGTCGATCCTGTTTCCTTCCTGCTGGGTCACCAGGAGTCTGACCATCATGTCGCTTCTTTCAAGCCACCAGTCCCTCTGTTTCAGTTACAGGGGATGAGCTATGACTTCCTACAAGCCCCAGGTCCCTCATTCCCACTTCTTGCCCTCATAACCCAACAAGCACTTCTCTCTAATTCTTTAGTCACCTCTTTGAGTGTCCTATATATTCTCCTGTCTATTCTGTGAGGGACAACAATGACAGGCAGAAGGCAGAGACTGTCAAGTTCAAAGTTCTGTATCTGCTCTCAACTATAGGATGAAAAAGAAAGAGCCTAGTTTCCAATGCACATTACAGGGGGCGAATGGGATGGAGGCAAAAGTGGGAGATGTACAAGGGGGCTCTAAATTTAACAGTATCTGAAATCCACAAGATGCTACACAAATTTTGCATATACATGCATTCTTCTGAAGAGAGAAACGCAGAAAGAAAAAGGTCAAATTTGCCACTAGAGCCCCCAAAGTCGAGGTACAACTGCAAGAGCCGTCTCCTCAAGGAGGAGAGGGAAAAAGATGCACAGCAGATGGCACACACCTATGTCAGCCCTGGGGAGGGAAGGAAACCATATCCCTCACTGAGGGGGCTGGGGCTGGAGGGCGCCCCACGCTCCCCCAACCCTGCAAGGCAGCAGGGACGGTGTGTTCCTGCGAATCCCTCACAGCTCCCTCCCAATAGTCAAGTGACATTTGCAAAGCTCATCAGCTCAGCAGGTGTTCAGATATACAAGCAAGAGAAAAACAGTTCCAGGCCTGAGGAAAAAAAGAATCCAATCCTGCTCTGAACAACCCCCCCTCCTCCAGGTTGGTGGCAGAGTGCAGAACAGAAAATGTGGAGAGGAAAAATACACTGGAGATAGCAGAACTGCATTCCAGAAATGTCCAGGTGGGCACGGGAAGCCCAGGAGGTGTGGGCAGGTGATTGTACCTTAGGCAGTAACCAGCCCTCACAGACATGTGCTCCAAACCCCCTGCCTGCCTGCCCTGTGACCAAGCGTATGTGACTCACCCTACCAAGTGAGTCTAACTCAGCCCGCAGTTACTCCCAGGGCTGTGGTGAGGTGGCTGAGATGCGCCTTGCCCAGCCCCGGGGCTGTTTAATGGTCTGTGTCCTTCACAACCAGGGTGGTCTGAGAAAGCAACAGAAGGTGAGAGAGACCGATGCCAAAAGGAAGTGATGAGCCATCTGGACAACAGCTCCTGAGGGGAACCAAAGCCTCTTGGACCCCATGACGTCCTCCTGCGCTGCCATCCCTTCCCCAGCTGCCCTCAGCTCAGAGGCAGAAGGACACTGTGGCCAAGAGCTTTGCTCTGGAGCTGAGGTTGACACGGAGACTGCTGAGTGGCCCTGGGCAAGCTGAAGCATTGATCTGAAACGCGGTTTCCCCATCCGTCAGCCAGGTGCCATCAGAGTCACAGGACCGATGTTTTCTGAGGATTAAATTCACACAAAGTTCTTAGAACAATGCCCAGGGTGCAGAAATAACCACAGGCAGGCTGCCGTCCTCGCGCATGTCAGCTGGCTGTGAAGAGCTGTGTAACAAAGAGGCATCTGTGCTCCAAAGAGCAGCCAAGTACTCACACCCCCAGCCCACAAGCCAGGGAAACGTGTCCTTGATCCTGGGATGTGTTTTAATGTTTCTAAAATTACGGTGGGCACTGAATTCACCCTGCAACATGCCGCCTGTTAAATGGGGACAGCCGCATCAATCTAATGGGGCCTGCAGAGGACCAAAAAAAAAAAAAAAAAGTATGCCAAATGCTCCCCCAAGGGCTTGCTTGGAAGTACCTAGACACCGTGTATTCCTCTGTGGTTCTTCCCATCATCATGAGAACCGTGGATGGAACCCACAGCACACACACATTCCCCTCTGACCACCTGGAGAGACTGTTCCTCACTCTCACCTGACCAGGCATCCTTCCACTCTACCAACAAAGATGCTGGACGAACAGCCAAAGCCTTGGGAAACAAAAAGACTCCATAAGATTTTAGGCATCTGCTAGAATTTCTCTGTTCTGGGGCATCTCTCCTGATTCACAGCTGAGTGGCATCTCAACATACCCTGAGTTCATCCAAGGTTGGTTCCTTTCTATGTTTGTTTATTTGTTTTTTACTTGTGGAATAGTCTGCATGTTACCGGGTTAGCTTTTTGGTGTCCCCTACAGGAACAGATGTCCCCCTATCTACTTGAGGAAGCCCTGTGGAAGATAAACCATTAGCTAGAGAAATGGTTCAGTGGTTAAGAACACCTACTGCGCTTGCAGAGAACCCAGGTTCATTCCAATTACCTAGCTTTCTACTCACAACCATCTATCACTCCTGTTCTCCAGGACTCCACTCCCTCTTCTGACCTCCTTGGACAAGAGGCAGCCACGTGATGTACATGAATACAAGCAAGCAAAACACTCATGCACATGAAATCAGGAGAACTAGAAAACGATTGCAACTAAAAACTAAAAACCACATAGTAGGGGCGCAAAAGAAGCCAACACAAAGTGGAGAGAAGGCATCAAGAAACGCATCTGAGGGGGTTGGGGATTTTGGGGGACTTAGCTCAGTGCTAGGGAGCTTGCCTACAAGCCAAGACCTGAATTCAGTACCACAGGATATCAGAGAGTAATAATTAGAGAGCCAAGAACAAGACACTGAATGAATCAGTGGCCTGCTCTTCTCAGAGTCTGGGAAGCCAAAAATCACTACCAACTGAGTAGCACTGGCCAAAATGTTTGGTACTTGAAGTGCCAAACTTCTAGCAGTCAGCTTTTGGGGGTCATCTCTCCTTCACTGACCCCCCACCAGATTTGGGAAGATTTTACAATAAACATGTTGAGATATCTTAGGGTGGGACCCAAGTCCAAACATGGAATTCACTTACACATCAGATATACCTTACATACATAGTCGTGGAGTTATTTCGATATTAAAAAGTTTCAATTTTTGGAGTAGTTTGGATTTAAGTGTGTAGTCTTTCCCATTATCAACATCACGGCTTCCTCGGTGCCTGAAAACTTGGGGAATACCAACCAAACAAGGGTACAATCAAATAAACATAGACATGTAAGAACATGGGCCCTAGGTTAGACTGCTGGATACAAACACTGATATCCCTGCAGTTAGATGTGACTTTGAGCCAATCACCCAGTCTCGTGTGTAAGATAAGGGTAACAGCAGTTAACAGGAGAGAGGGTTGAGTCAATGGACACTCCTAAAGAGCTCTGTCAAAGTGCCAAGCACACAGACCTGCAGGAACCTTTAGCCATCCCTACTTTACATCCACTGAGCCCCAGAAGCCTAAGGAAACTGGGGTTGGGGGTGTTCCAATCTCTAGCACACAGTGAAGTGGGAAGACAAGTGGGAAAACACAGACAAGACTCAGATCACAGACATGTCACACATATACAGTGTGGCAGGGGTAGTTTTTCTTCATGACCCTTTTCTCTTGAGGCGCCGAGGAGCAAAGCCCAAGAATCCTAGCTGCACAGCCGACCCCTTATGAGTCAGCCACTCATGAACCAGGTTCTGTGTTCTCTGAACCTCATTGTCCTCACCTGCACAGATTAAACTGAGAAGCCAAAACCCATCATGTGGGCATGACATCAATGTGAGTGTTCTGCATTGCTTTGCTTTCCCTGGAGTCAAAAAGGCACAAGAAAAGCAAGACCTAGATCCTTGCACTCAAACACAGGAAAGGCACTGGGTAACTCCTGACCTATAATGCTTTCCTTGTACCCAAGACTAACCATCTACTTCACTGGGGCCTGGTCACATCTTCCAGCACTGTGCTGTCACTTATTTCCTAACCAAAGCCCAGAGAACAAGAGCCAGTCAGTAAAACCCAGGGGAAAGGAAAAGAAAGACCTAAGATCCATTGTCCTCATTGGCCCACACAGTCTCTACATAAGTCATGGGAATTTTTGAAAAGCTACTTCATAAGGTGATGCTTGAGTCATCAGCAAGAAAAGCTAGGGCAGGTCATCTGAATACAAATATCTGGTGGATAAGGAGTGTGGATAAATGTCAAACACAGTGCCTGCATGGGCTGC
>JAQQSO010003312.1:0-13647 GCA_028658305.1 Pachyuromys duprasi
AATCAAGTTTCCATAGGTGTGTGGGTTCATTTCTGGGTCTTCTATTCGGTTCCATTGATCCACTATTCTGTTATTATGCCAATACCATGCAGTTTTTATTACTATTGCTCTGTAGTACAGCTTGAGGTCGGGGATGGTGATACCTCCAGATGATCTGTTGTTGTAGAGGATTGTTTTGGAGATTCTGGGTTTTTTGTTTTTCCATATGAAGTTGAGTATTTTTCTTTCGAGGTCTATGAAGAATTGTGAAGGTATTTTGATGGGGATTGCATTGAATCTGTAGATTGCTTTTGGCAATATGGTCATTTTCACTATGTTAATCCTACCAATCCATGAGCACGGGAGGTCTTTCCACCTTCTAAGATCTTCTTCATGTGTGTAGGCTCTTTGTTATTTTTGTTGTTCTTGAGGTCTAGTTTTAGGCCATGGTGGTCTGATAGAATACAAGGCATTATTCCCATCTTCTTGTATCTGTTGAGGCTTGTTTTGTTTGCAACTATATGGTCTATTTTGCATGGAGAAGGTTCCATGAAGTGTTAAAAAGAAGGTATACTCTTTTGAGTCTGGGTGAAAAGTTCTGTAGACATCTATTAGTTGCATTTGACTTAGGACCTCTGTAGTTGTCATTATTTCCCTATTCAGTGTCTTTCTAGATGATCTGACCCTTGGTTAGAGTGGAGTATTGAAGTAACCGTACTATTATGGTATTGGAATCAATGTGTTAGTTAAGCTTTAATTATGTTTCATTTACAGAGGCAGATGCTCTTGTATTTGGGGCATAGATGTTTAAGATGGTGATGAGAAAATGTAGTATTTTTAAGGTATTTAGAGTGTATCCTAACTTTCCTCAACTTTTTTGTGGTCACCTCTTTTTCCTCTTTCAAAATGTTAAATCTACTTCCTTACTAACACAAAGATGCAAACACAATACGTATTGACAGGTAATATTTTAATATGTGCATACTTACATAATATTTATAAGTTTTTTCATTTTTATTTTACATTAATCACAGGTTATGTACTTTGTATCTTAGCATTAGCCCCCTCCCGCATACCCTCCCTATCCCCCCATTCCCTCCCTCATCTCCTCCCTGCCCCTTTCCAGGTCCACTGATAGCGGAGGATCTCCTCCCCTTCCATCTAACTCTAGCTTATCAGGTCTCTTCAGGAATGGCTACAATGTCCTCTTCTGTGGCCTAGCAAGGCTGCTCCTCCCTCGACGGACAGGGAGGTTGAAGAGCCAGCCATTGAGTTCATGTCCAAAATAGTTTCTGTTTCCCTTACTAGTATACCCACTTGGGAATTGAGCTACCATTTGCTACATACAAGCAGGGTTTCTAGGTAATAACCATACATGGTCCTTGGTTGGAGAGACAGTCTCATAAAAGACACCTGTGCCCTGATATATTTGGACCTTGCGGGGCTCCTGACCTTTCCAGGTCATATTAACGCCGCCCTCTTTCATATGATTCCCTGCACTCTGCCAAAGGGTTGGTTATGTGTCTTATATTTACTTTGATACACTGCTAGGAAGAGTGTTTTCAAGGCCCACTGTGGCCGGCCCTTGTCCTACTACTTGTTTACTCCTACATCCAATGTCTACCCCATTTAAATTTCTAAGTGAGTATTAATCCTCTTACCCCAGGTCCTCTTTCTTGTTTATCTTCTTTAGGTGTATAGATTTCTGTTTTTTTATCCTATCTTATAGGTCTATATAAGTGAGTATATACCATGTTTGTCTTTCTGCTTTTGGGATACCTCACTCAGGATGATCGTTTCCACATCCCACCATTTGCCTGCAAATTTGATGATTTCCTTGTTTTTAACTGCTGAGTAGTATTCCATTGTGTAAAAGTACCATAATTTCTGTATCCATTCCTCAACTGAGGGAAACCTGGGTTGTTTCCAGGTTCTGGCTATTACGAATAAAGCAGCTACGAACATAGTTGTATATATTTCAAAAAATTTTCTCGAGACAGTGTTTCTTTGTGTAGTATTGATTTTTCTGGACTTCCTTTGTAGACCAGGCTGGCCTTAAAGTCTCAGAGATCTGCCAACCTCTGTTTCCCCTAGTGCTGGGATTACAAGTGAGCATAACCAAGTGAGCTCCTTTCAGTGTTTTAGAAGTTAACTTAAAACCTCTCATGAATCTTCTACTATTTAGAAATGTAACTACTGTTGCTTCCTAATGTCCAGCAGCACACCAGAATGTTCTTTTCATACCTTTAGCTTAGCACCTGTCATTAAAACTCTCCCCCTTCCTGTCTCCCTCTCGGTTGCTACCATTCTATTTTTACTCTCAACTTTTGTGTGAGCAATTTAAATATTTTTATTATTATTTTATTTTACGTGTATGAGTGTTTTACCCCTGCATGTATATCTGTGTACCCTGTGTGTGTTTGTGTCAGAAAAGGCCATCAGATCCCTGAAAATAGAGTTAAACATAGATGGTTGTAAGTCACAATATTCCATTCCCCAATGCATTGATTTGTCCCAGCCTCAAATTACAGCAAGCTCTCCCAGGGAACCCATGGGAAACAAACTAACAGCAGATCTTTACCTCTCCCTCGATTCCTCCAAGCACAAGTCTTCAATCTCATTCATGGCTCTGTAGCAGACCTTCTGTCACACATTCTCACTCTCCTCCTACCCCTACACCCAGCGATATAACTAAGCTGATTCTGGTAAATTAGCCTGCTTTCCTCAACTTCATGAACCAATTTCACCCACCCCAGGCCATCATCATTCCTAAGTTTCAGGTCTATATATTCAGTAACACATTTACCTGGAAACCCCAGTGACCACAACTGTTAGTATTCTGGAAGATTTTTATTTCTATAGGCAACACAAAGCCACTAAACTTTCCTAAGAAACAGAAAAACAGAAACCAAGAAACAAAACAACCACCCAACAAAGACAAGACCCGAAATCAGCACAAAGAATTACATCAGAAGAAGAAAACAGAAAACAAGTTAGGAGCTTGTCACAGAGGCCTCTGAATAGCTCTGCCCTGCACAATATCAAAGCAAATGCCGAGACTTATGGCTCTTTGGCAGAGTGCATGGAATCTTACAAAAGAAGTGGGAAATAGTAAGATAGAGAGAGGACAAGAGCTCCACAAGGAGAGCAAAAGAACCAAAAATCTGAGCACAGGGGTCTTTCCTGAGACTGATACTCCAACCAAGTGCAATACATGGAGAAAACCTAGAACCCCTGCACAGATGTATCCCATGGCAGTTCAGTGTACAAGTGGGTTCCATAGTAATAGAAAGAGAGACTGTCTCTGACATGAACTGATTGGCCTGCTGTTTGATCACCTTCCCCGGAGGGGGGAGCAGCCTTACCAGGCCACAGAGGAAGACAATGCAACCACTCCTGATGAGAGCTGACAGACTAGGATCAGAAGGAAGGAAAGGAAGACCTTCCCTATCAGTGGACTTGGGGAGGGGCATGTGTGGAGAAGGGGGAGGGAAGGTGGGATTGGGAGGGGAGGGAGAGGGGTTTATGGGGATTACAAATACAAAGTGAATAAAGTGCAATTAATAAAAAATTAAAAATGAAAAAATGAAAAAAACAACAAAAAGAAAATAAATCCCTTAACAAAAATGTATAAATACACCATCAACGAGTAGAAGAAAATGAATAAAATCATTCTAGATAAGAAGATGGAAATAAAATCAACATTGAATACCCATGCTGGGAGTAATCTGAAAATAAACAATTTAAGTCCTTAAGCAGAAATCACAGAGGCAAGCTTTACCAGAAGAATATGAGAGATGGAAGAGAGAATCTCATGCACTGAAGGGACAATAAAAGAAGTGAATGTCTCAGTAAAAGCAAAAGCAAAACAACAACAATGAAAACCTCCATAAAACCTGGCACATTATGAAAAAGTAAGTGTAAGAATAATAGGAATAGACAAAGATGAAGGAAAGTCAAAGGCATAGAAAATATCTCAACAAACTATTTGAAGAAAAATTTTCTAACATAAGGAAGAAGAATCCATTCAAAGTACAGGAAGCTTCCCGAGTATGATATAGACTGGGCCAGAAAAATAAATCCCTTTGGCATATAATAGCAAAATGCTAAATATATAGAACAAATAAAAAATAAGTCATAAACCTATAAGGGAAAAAGACAAATTAACATATAAAGTTATATTAATTAGAATTATACATGATTTATCAATGGAAAACCTAAAAGCTAGAAAAGCCCTGATAGTTTAGCTGTAGACTCTAAGAGACTCCAGATGGCATCCCTGACTATAATACTATAATTTTCAATTTCCAAGATGGGGAAAAATAAAACATTCTATGACAAAGCCAAATATTAATAATATCTAAATGCATACCAATCTAGTTGTACTGAAAGTTCCAGATGACAAACTCCAACCTGCAGAGGTAAAATACATGCAAACAAAACAATCCAGACTACACGGAATAACTAATACTAGACAAGATAAGTAAAAGAAGATCGGAAACACACATACAGTGTATAACAAGAAAATAACAGAAATGAACAATCATTGGTCATTGGTATCTCTTAACATCAATATTTTGTTGTGTTTTGTTTTGTTTTGTTTTGTTCTTGTTTTTGTTTTGTGGCAGAATTTCTCTGTGTAGCCTTGGCTGATCTACACTTGTTTTGTACACCAGGCTGGTCTCAGACTCACAGAGATCTGCCTACCTCTGCCTCCTAGAGTACTGGGGTTATTGGCATGTGCCACTACACCCAGCTCAACATCAATGGTTTTAACTCCACTCAACAACACATCAAAACAAACAAACAAACAAAAAACAACAACAACAAACTAAGGGAATGAGTTGAAAACATAATCTACCCTGCTGCTACATCCCAAGAAACACACCTTGACCTAAAAATAAACATCACCTAAAAGTAAAGAGTGTGAAAAAGATATTTCAAGGAAATAGTCCTACAAAACCAGCTAATGTGATCCTAAAATATCTCATAAAATATCTTGAATGGAAATCTAGTCAAAAAAAGCTAATAAAGGTCATTGTACAACCTTAGCAGAAAAACAAAACTAACAGAAAGGACATTTTAAATTTTAATATTTATATTTATGCCTCATACACAAAGCACTCAAAACTGTAAAAGAAACACTACTATATCTTAGTTCATATAATGACGCTTACAAACTCTAATGTCAGACTTCAATACCCCATGTTCACCAATAAGATGGTCATCCAGACAGTATCTAAACTGAGAAATTCAGGAGCTAACTGATATTACAATCTAAATGTGCCTAATAGACATTTATGGAATAATTTGTTCAAACACACATACATACAATACTTTTTTCTCTGTGACTCATGCAACTTACTACAAAACTGACCACATACTAGGACACAAAGAAACCATCAACAGATAAAAGAAAATTAAAAAGCACTCTGCATCCTACAGGAACACCATAGATTAAAACTCAATATCAGAAACAAAAGAAAGAATACAGAAAGCTTAAAAACTTGAGGAAACTGAAACATTTTCAAATTTGGATCAAGACAAAAGTTAAGAAAAAAAAACTAGTACTTTCTAAAATTCAATGAAAATAAATACACAACATATCCAAACTCATGTGACACAATGAAAGATGTTCTAAGAAGCATGTTCATAAGCCCCAAGTACCTAAATTAATAAAAAAAGGAAGTAGCATCACAAAAATCCCAGCAATTTAACAAAACACTTGAAAGCTCTAGGAGAGAAAGAAGAATTCACACCAAAAATAAGTAGATGGCAAGTATTTGTCAAATTTATGTCTGAAATCAATAAAGCTGAAACAAACAAATAAAAATAGTATAAGTGAAAAAAATAGTTCCTTGAGAGAAATCAATAAGATTGACAAACTATTATTCAAATTAAGTAAAACACAAAGAAAAAAATTTTCCAAACTAACAAAGTTAGAAACAAGAAGGGGATATAGCAACAGACACCAAGAAAATGCAAAGGATCTTAAGGATACAGTATAAGAAAAAAAACCTATTCCCTCTAATTGGAAAATCTAAAAGAAATAGATAATTTTCTCAATAGCTAACACTTACCAAAGTTAAATCAATATAATAGAAGTAATTTAAACAGATTTATAAGTAGAATACTTAAATAGAAGAAATTATTAAAATTTTTCTACATCCCAAAATCCCAGAGCCAGATTATTTTAGTGTAGACTTCTACCAGATTTTCAAAGAAAATTTAATGCCAAAACACTTCAAATTATTTCACAAAATATAAACAAAAGGCACATTTCTGTATTGATTTTATGAAGCAACAATTACCTTGATATGTAAGCCATATTAATACCTCCAAAAGAAAGAGAATTATAGACCAGTTTTCCTTATGAATATAGATTTAAAATATTCAATAAAAAATTCAATAAAATACTTGTAAACCAAACCAAGAGCACATAAAAATATTATATACTATGACTAAGTGGTCTTCATTACACAGATGTTTGAACATTGGTGGGTCAGTGAACCTAATTCACCATATAAATACACTGAAACAACATAAACATCTCATTAAATTAAAAAAAAAGAACTTTGAAAAAATGCAACACACCTTCATGCTAAAATTATTAAAGTGATTACAGATACAAAGAAAATGCCTCTAATTAGTAAAGGCAGTTCAGAGTAAGCCTATAGTGAAAATCAACTTAAGTGGAAACCCAAAGCAATTCCACTAAAATCTGGAACGAGGCAAGTTTAACCATACTCTCCATACAAATTCTATATACGCATGAATTACTACCTAGACCACTAAGAAATCTGAAGAAGATTAAAAGGTTATAAAGGAAGAATTTGATGTATCTCTATTTGCAAAGGATATGACGGTGACCCAAAAATTCCATAAGTGACCCAAAATACATAAGTGACCCAAAAATTCCATGAGAAAATTCCTACACATGATAAACACTTTCACAAAAGTATCTGGATGCAAAACTTACTTACAAAAGTTTATAGCCTTCCTATATACAAACAAGAAAGAAATATCAGGGAAATAGCACCTTTTATAATAGCTCCAAATAACATAAAATACATCAAGGTATCTTTAATCAAGCAAGTGAAAGAATTCTATGATAAAAATTTCAAAATACTACAGAATAAAATTTAAAGGTATATCAGAAATGGAAAGGTCTCCAATGCTTGTGGATTGGTACAATTAACATAACAGAAATTGACCATCAAACTACAGGCAAACTACAGATTCAATGTAATCCCCATAAAAATTAAAACACAATTATTAAAAGTCTTAAAAAGACAGATTTCAGCTGCAGACACACACACAACACACACACACACACACACAACAGGCTAGCAAAAATAATCTTGATTAATAAACAACTGCTAGAGGTTTTACCATCCCATATTTCAAGTTTTACTGCAAAGCAATAGTAAAACAAAACAAAACGAATAAACAAACAAAACCAGTACGTTACTGGCACAAAAAAGGCATATTAATCAATAAAATCAAATTCAAGGCCCAGACATAAATACATGCATCTATATACATCTGATTTTTTTAATAAAGAGGACAGGAATACACATTGGAAAAAAGAAAGCATTGTCAACAAACCATGCTGGTCAAACATGATAGTTTCATGTAGAGGAATCAAAGAGATTCATATTCATCAACAGGCATGAACATAAACTCTAAATGGATCATAGACTTAAAACCAAACATACTGAACCTGATAGAATAACAAGTGGGGAATAACTCTGAACTCATTGGCTTAGGAAGTCTTTTAGTGCAAAAGAGTAAAATCAACAATTAATAAGTGGGACCTCATGAAACTAAAAATGTTCTGCATAGCAAAAGAAACTTCCATTTGGACAAAGTGCAACTGTAAAGAATTAGAATAGATTTTCACTGACTACACAGCTAGATAGATATCTTGCATTCAAAATATATAGAGAACTGAATAAATTACATTTCAAAAAATAAACAATTTAAAATGAGATACATTTTAGCTGAGATTTCCAATATATGAAATTCAGATGGCTGAGGAACAATTAAATGTTTCACATCCTTAGCAAATAAGGAAATACAAATCAAAACAACTTTGAGATTTTTTTTTTTTTTTACTCTTGTCAGAACAGACCATGCTAGACCAAATGGAGTAACTCAAGCCAAGTGCTACAAAATCACAGGGAAACAATCCTGTAACAGACATTTTCCAAAAACAAACAGACAAACAAACAAACAAACAAACAACAAAAAAACCCCACTTGTTCCTAAAAACGAATGCCAGGCCACTTGGGTCAGCATCATAAGGAAGTGGATTTTTGTTTGGTTTGGTTTTGTTGTTGCTTTGTTTTTTGGATGTCATTTTATTGGTTTGGGGTGGGTGTTGTTATATTTAATTTTTGTTTGTTTATTGTAAAAGAACTTAAATCTAGGTGGGAGGCATGAAGGGGAAAAGACCTGGGGAGAACAGAAGAATATGTTCAAAATTTATTTCAGTTTGAAAATTATTTTAAATAATGAAAAAGTGTAATAAAAATATATAAATTAAAGAAGTACAATTTAAAATGTCTTACATAATAACGCACTTTATTGCTTATTACTTTCTCACTGTGACTCCATGACGCTTTAGTCGCTGAAAAAATATTTAAAAATTCTTTAAGTTTTTAGGTAAATACATAAGTGTCATTATTGATATCTACACACATTCCTCAATGATTAACAACTAAAGCTTCAGATTTAGAAAGAAAAATTACAGGATGCCCAGCTAACTCTAGTTCAGTTAATGATGAATAAATTTTGGTACATGTTTTTAATATACATGAGTCATACTTATGAAAATAATTCTGATTTAAACCAAACTCTCACTCACCTTATTTAATTTCTGGAACACCTAACTGAAAAATCCCTGTCCATTCCACAGACTTTTGCTGGTATGGTCATGCAGTATTATATTTCTGTGACATTTTTAAAAGCCTTTGAAAACTCCAGATAAGGTCAACAAGCTAAGCTAGTTTTTCATATAAATTACAGAAAACAAAGAACAATTTTTAAGGAGTGGTTGCTTCAGAATCTGACAAATCTTCAGTCATGATATTTTAAAATGTCAGTACTTCGTTGATGGCTAATGACATTGAGAATTTCTTTAAGTGTTTCTCTGCCATTTGATCGATATTCCTCTATTGAGAGTTCTCTGTTTAGCTCTGTTCCCCATTTTTTAATTGGATTACTTGATTTGTTGTTTTTCAACTTCTATAGTTCTTTATATATACGGGATATTAGCCCTCTGTCAGATATAGGTTTGGTGAAGATTCTTTCCCAATATGTAGGCGGTCATTTTGTTTTGATGACAGTGTCCTTTGCTTTACAGAAGCTTTTCAGTTGCATGAGGACCCATTTATTGATCATTGCTCTTAGAGCCTGTGCTGTTGGTGTTCTGTTCAGGAAGTTGTCTCCTGTACCAATGAGTTCAAAGCTCTTCCCCACTTTTTCTTCTTCTTTTTTTTAAAAGATGTATTTATTATGTATACAATGTTTTGTGTACATGTACACCTATACTCCAGATCATGACACAAGATCTCATTATAGTTGGTTGTTAACCACCATGTAGTTGGTGGGAATTGAACTCAGGATCTCTGGAAGAGCAGCCAGTGCTCTTAACCTCTGAGCCGTCTCTCCAGCCCCCCCCCCCCACTTTTTCTACTAATTGATTTAGTCTGTCTGGATTTATGTAGAGGTCTTTGATCCACTTTGATTTTAGTTTTGTGCAGGGTGATAAGTATGGATCTATTTGCATTTTTCTACATGTAGACATCCAGTTAGACCAGCACCATTTATTGAGATGCTATCTTTTTTTCCATGATATGGTTTTGACACCCTTGTCAAAAATTAGCCATCAGGGAAATGTAAATCAAAACGACCCTGAGATTTCACCTCACACCGATCAGAATGGCTAAGATCAAAAACTCAAGTGACAACACATGCTGGAGAGGTTATGGAGAAAGGGGAACCCTCCTCCACTGCTGGTGGGAATGTAAACTTGTACAATGACTCTGGAAGTCAATCTGGTGCTTTCTCAGGCAACTAGGAATGGCACTTCCTCAAGATCCAGCTATACCACTCCTAGGCATATATCCAAAAGAGGCTCAAGTACACAAAAAGAACATTTGCTCAACCATGTTTGTGGCAGCTTTATTTGTAATAGCCAGAAGCGGGACACAACCGAGATGCCCCTCCAGTAGGAATGGATACAGAAATTGTGGTACATCTACACAATGGAATATTACTCAGTAATAAAAAAAACAAGGGTATCATGAAATTTGCAAGTAAATGGTGGGAAATGGAAAGGATCATCCTGAGTGAGCTATCCCAGAAGCAGAAAGACACACATGGTATATACTCACTCATATAGACATATAATATAGGATGAACCTACTAAAAATCTGTACACCTAAAGAAACTGATCAAGAGGGAGGACTCTGGCTAAAATGCACAATCCCCAACCAGAAAGGCAAAGCAGATGGACATCAGAAGAAGAAGAAAACAGGAAACAAGTTAGGAGCCTGTCACAAAGGGCCTCTGAAAGACTCAGCCCTGCAGGATATCAAAGCAGATGCTGAGACTTATGGCCAACTGTTGGGCAGAGTGCATGGAATCTCATGAAAGATTTGGAAAATAGTAAGATAGTGAGAGGACAGGAACTCCAGAAGGAGAGCAACTGAACCAAAAAAGTCTGAGCACAGTGGTCTTTCCCGAGACTGATACTCCAACCAAGTACCATGCATGGAGAAAACCTAGAACCCCTGCACAGATGTATCCCATGGCAGCTCAGTGTACAAGTGGGTTCCATAGTAATGGGAAGAGAGACTGTCTCTGACATGAACTGATTGATCTGCTCTTTGATCACCTCACTTGGATGGGAGAGCATCCTTACCAGGCCACAGAGGAAGACAATGCAGCCACTCCTTATGAGACCTGATAGACTAGGATCAGAAAGAATGAGAGGAAGACCTCCCCCATCAGTAGACTTGGTGAGGGGCATGTGTGGAGAAGGGGGAAGGAAGGTGGGATTGGGAGGGGAGGAGGGAAGGGTTTATGGGGAGATACAAAGTGAATAATGTGTAATTAATAAAAAAATAATAAAAATATTATATGAAAAATGTCAGTACTTCAATGCAAATTGTGACTTATTTGACAAATGTATGCTTTAACAAATACATAATGCATGTTTACTGAAAAACTGTAACTCTTTTTTTTTAATTTTCATTAATTATGCTTTATTCACTTTGTATGCTCTCAATAAACCCCTCTCTCCTTCCCTCCCAGTCCCACCTTCCCTCCCCTTCTCCACACATGCCCCTCCCCAAGTCCACTGATAGTGGAGGTCTTCTTCTTCTTCCTTCTGATCTTAGTCTATCAGCTCTCATCAGGAGTGGCTGCATTGTCTTCCTCTGTGGCCTGGTGAGATTGCTCCCCCATCAGGATGAGGTGATCAAAGAGCAGGCCAATTAGTTCATGTAAGGTTAACTACATCACAAAGATTATTATCAACTATTTTCATTTGTAAGTAGGGTAAACCTTTAAATCCAAAACATTTTTCTCCTCAGACCAGTAAGATAATTTAGTTATGCTTTTCCCCTAAGATATAAGATAAAGAACATCTCTAACTAAAAAGGTATTTGGAAAATAACTTGAGATGATAAATGTTGAGGGAAAATACAAGGTATAAATGATGTTAGGCATATAAGAGAAAAACTCCAACAATAGGCATTTTGGTCATTCAGGTGAAATGTTGAGAATGATAATCATTTAGCTTAAGGGAGAGCTATTATGAGTCATTCAATAATGCATCTTTCCTCACAGGAAGAGAAAGCAAGACATAGCAGAGAACATTTTATTGCCATTTTCTAGAAGGACAAAGCATTAAACTGGGATGCATTCTGTTTTTTGAATTTTGCCTAAAACTATTTTCCTAGAAAAACTTAAAATGATTTGCAGACATCATTATAAAGACTTAGAAAAAATCATTTCTAAGTCTTAAAAGACTATCATAGTTATGTAACCTATATACTGATACCTAGCAAAACTATATTTTATAATTTAAAGTGAAAAAATAACTTTCCATGGTAAAACAACATAAAAAACCAATTGTATCTAACAAACTAAACTAAAGAAAGTACCTTAGGAAATATTTTTGCCTAAAGAGAGGAATGAGCACAGCAGAGACTATGGAAAAAAAGAAATATAAGGTCACTCTTTCTAAATTTATATGTTATAATAAGGAATTTTAAAAATTATTGTGACAAAGTGATTAAAAGCACAGTTTTAACAAATAGAAGGAATTATATTTATTTAATTAATTTTTTTATTTATGGCTGTATGTTCATGTTTTCAGGGCTGGCCACTTAGGAGCTAGTTCCTAGAAGAGACTGATATACCCTTTCTCAGTAGCCATTGACTACCTTTAGCTCTTCATTAAGGGATGGTGTACTTTTTTTCTTTCCGTGTTTGATTTTCAACTGATGCTCTTGTGCTGATTTTGCTCAAGGAACCACATTGTTGACAGTTCATGGTTATAGTTTTCCTGTGATATGTAAAAGACGTTATCTCCACAACTGTGCAAAGTGGCACATCCATCTTAAGGATAACCAGCAACTGTTTAATTGATCTTAAGCATGAATCAACAAGAAGTTATTAATACCTGGTACTGTATGAATTTAGCCAACCACATTTGGGGATGTCAACTTAATTTTTAAATGCACACCTTGCTTTGTTTAAACACGTATATAATAATGACAATTATATTTGAAATAATTTAAACCCTTCTTTTCAGTTTATTATGTTATATTATTGTCTATTGTTCAATACAAATAAACTTACTAACTTCAACGGATCTTACACCATAAAAAAGTAAATTTATTTTGTTTATTGAAATATTAACTAATGTCTAAAATCACTAAATGTGCATTTAGATTTTATCTATTTTTTCAAAGTTGAATGGCATTATGAATCATTTTAGAACATTATAAAATAGGTAGTATATTTTGTTCCTTTTTTAGAGAGGCTGTATACAAAGACATTTTTCTTTAATATTCTGCTGTATAATCAATGAGTAAGAAAAAGAAAAAAATAATATCATTGCTTTCTTTTAAGTATTACTAGTTAATTTTCCATGTCATATTTGTTGTACTACCACAATAAATAATTTCTATAAAACCATAATCAGTTTACTTCTGTCTTTTTGTAGAGGAATTTTAATCAATCACCATGGCTGCTCTGGCAAGGAATATGATCCAAAGACCTTCAAAGTCTATGTGATAGGAATGAAATATAGAGAAGCTATGGATTAAAATATGATCTGCCTGGAATATTCACATTTACTTAGTACACATATTTAATGAGAAATAATGAATGTTGAGGTTAGTTTTTAGAAGGAAGCAGCCATATTGAAAAGTGACATGTAATTGAAAGGCCCATGTGTGGATGTGGACTGGAACCCCCGCACGGATGGGGCCCATGATAACTTGGTGTAGGGCTGAAGACCCTATTCAGGGAAACAGGGACTGTTTCAGTCATGATCTTGATGGCTGACTCTTTGACCCTCCCCCATATAAGCCGGGGAGTGACAGACTGGCTAGATCCCAGGGGAGGACTTTGCAGCCAGCCCTGAGG
>JAQQSO010003313.1:0-13647 GCA_028658305.1 Pachyuromys duprasi
AAGGGACTGGAGAGCGTGGGTGAAGGAGGAAGAGGGTTGAGAAATTCAGTGGGGCCTCCTCGATGTCCCTTGCCTACGGCGTGCACATTCCTGCCTCGCTCCCTTACTCTCCTGCCTTCTAAACCCCTCCCCAAAATGTGTCACTTGATTCGGACCTATACAACCAGTAAATGAATCCCACTTTCACCAAAACACCTTCCTCAGCAAGGTGGATACAGCTGCTGCCAAAGCCTGAAGTTAGGTCTGGGCCTTTGCCCAGTGTTACACATCTGCAGTCAGTGCCTACCTCCTTCATGATTAGAAATTTCTGTGGTCTGTCATACTAAACCCATTGAGCCATGAGTACACACCAACACAAGTTCCCAATGAAGGCTGACTCTCTTCTCGGAGACTTGGGGCTGGAGAGGTACTGCCATTCTCTTGTTCCGTAAGTTCTAGCCCCAGCCCAACACAAAGACAGGCCAGAACAGGGCAGTGGGAGTCTGGCTACTCTGTGCGTGGCACATCTTGTCCCCCCATTCCCATCCAGGATGCTACTGGTGACCCAGGGATTTTCAGATGATCCTGGCAAAACCTCTTTCTTCCTTCTACCCTCCAGCAGTGCTGAGCATAGTGTAGTGAGGGCAGTCAGGAGGCAAGGGCTGCTCTGGTGGCTCTGAGAATGTGAAATATCCACTACCCTCTTTCTTCTCCCACCCCACGCCCTACCTGACAACCAACTAAACTCTCCAGAGAAGGCAGAAGGAATGTGTTCATGCCCCATCCTTGTGTAGTTCCTTTAAGCCTAATCCAAACATACCTAATTTATAAAATGTTTCAACAAGCTATATACTATTAAAACATTTTATTCTCACGTAAACAATGGAGTGTGTTCTTTTATTGCAAAGCCCTTAGTACACAGAGCTAAAAAACCCTTTTTCCTAAAGAGATTGCCATCTCCAAAAAGAAGCAAAAGCAGAGCAGATGAGTTGTAAGGGAGGTGGAGTAGCTGCATGGCAGCCCAACAACACATGAGATTGCAGGAACTAATGCCAGAGAAGGCTGTGTATTGGCCTGACCAGCTCAAGTTCAGTAGGGTGGAGGTCACTAACTACCAAAACTTAGAGATGTGGATTCTAACAGACTTTTTTATGTCTATCTGTAGAGTAACTGAATTGTGAGTGAAATGTGTTTGAGGGACAGGACAGAGATTAAGTTTTTTGGCTTGGGCTATGGGGCTGGCCAGAGATAGCTTAATTACACAGAGGCTTTGAGGGAAGCAGGCTTGCTGTTGGCCACTTACTAGATATCTGCTTTCAAACTTGGATCTCTTTAGGAGCCAACACCCCAAAGGGAGAGTCTGAGCTGGCAGTTAATCTCCCCCAGGAGATTTAAATGTGTACAGACACAATACTAGTCTACTAAAGTCTTTTTTTCCAGGTGACCATAACTTCTTCCATATGCCAGAGACACACACTTGCCACAATCTTCTCTGGAAATGATCCTGTCGTGCCCCAGACCCCCTCCACAGGGCTCATACCACAGCAGGATACAAATTCCTGAACATTCCCAGGGTAGAGCAGGAAGACAGAGAGGAAGGCAATACAGGGCTTTCAGCAGATCACACAGTGACAAGCTGGAATGGAATGCGTGCATTTCAAAGATAGAGTACAAGAAAAGAGGACAGCCCAACTCTGATTCCCCTTAGAAACAACAGATAAGAAGTTAAACTGTTTGGGCAGCAACTTTAAGATGACCGTTTTCAGATACAGGATTGACCTGGTTCCTGGAAACTGACCAAGGTTCCAGCAATCCAATCTTTGAACAGGAATTCTTGCCATTAATGAATCTTGATTAAAAAAAAAAAAAAAAAAAAAGAAAAGACAAAAAAACCAAGGTCGACCTAACATTTGGTATGAATACATAAAATGGAACTTTTTGGGTCCTGGTTTCAGTGTTGCAGTCCAGAGGCTGACAGGATGGCTGGACCTTGTCAGGCAGGGCAGAGAAACTGTTCCCAATACATCAGTTCCCTGAAAGGGACAAAAGAGGATCCGAACCTATAAACAGAAAGAATCTATAAACTAGAATAGATCTCAGTTTCCCAACTAAAAAGGAACATGAGACCTAGAGAGAAACTAAAGGTGGTTTGGAAGGAAGAAGGAAAAATCGACAGTTCCCCTCCCCCATCCCCCTTTCCAGGCCAAGATGAGTGTGACAGGCATTCCATTCCTTCGGCTGCCCTTGAGGGCTACTCCCCACACCCCAGACGAGAGGAAACCGGTGTCCAGACTCAACGAAAAGTTGGTGGGAGTGGGAAGCACCCGAAACAGGCGGTCACCCTATCACTCCAGACACAAAAGAGAGGGTTTGGGGGGCCCAGGTCTACTTTCTCCCTACACTCCTTCGGATGGAGGGGGAAAAAAAAAGAAAAGAGAAAGAGACTTAAGTGACGAGGAATGAGTGGCCGGCCTCTCAGAAGCTGAGCCCTTTGCCATGGGCCAGAGCAGAGGAGGTGGTGGTCGAGCCCGGCGCTCCCAGCCCCATCCCGGGAGCGTGCTGACCTTGGAGGCCAGCGCCACAACCAGGAGCCCCGGAAGCCACCCTAAAGACGGGAAGGGCAACCTCCCCCATGACCCAGGTTGGGGCGAAGCGGGGAGGTCACCTGACGCCAGACAAGGGTGCACCCGGCCCCAGCCGCGCGCGGAAAGCTCCAAAGAAAGGCCAGGCGGCCCCTAAAATGACACCACCCCCCCGGGCCAACATGGCGGCCTGGCCTCTCCGAGCGCCTCGCCTCTCACCCCGCCCAGGCGGGCGACGCCACGATACCTGCGAGCCCCGCCATGGCGCTGCCGCCACTGTCTCCGTCGCCGCCGCAGCCTGCCGCCACCTTAGCTCGCCACCGACGCCGCAGGAGCCGGGGAGACGCCCCCTTCGTCTTCTAGTGGAGCGTCCCAAGGACCCCATCCAATATCGGGCTGTCCTCAGCGGACGCCTGACAAACAGGCCCAAAGCGAGGCTACTCTAGGGTACTTTTTCCTCTGTATCCGCCACAAGTGATCCTTTATGAACTTTTTATGGACTTCAATAAAATTATGGAACGCTGAGATTTTCAAATCCATGGAATATTTAGTCAGGCGCAGTCTGGGCAGCCCCGAACCTCTGGCCCATGGTCCCCTTCATGCATATGCAGCAGATTGTGACCCTCACTCTTTAAGAGCCCAGTGGGCGGCGTAGCTTAGTTCTGCTGAGTTAGACTCCCTAGAAGCTCTCGGATCTTAGGGGTCTGTGCACTCTGGGAAACTTCTCGTGACTTAGCCTTTTTAACCATGGGCAAAGACCCAGGCTCAGAACGTGGTTCCTTCTGGGTGATGAAATGGCTGGCCCCAGGCTTGTTAAAGTCTAGATGACTCAGTATGTTCACTTACTAGCTAATTAGCCACGTTCCTGTGCTTTTTCTATGCCTAAGCCCAGAGCTAGAAGGTAAGGAGCTAGAATTTGGCTCCTGACCCCAGTTTTCTCAGTCAGGAGGTGAAAGTGATGTTGGAGGACAGAGGAGACCTTGTCACTCAGTAATCACTGTATATGAATACTTTTAATCATACCAGTAAGTAATTAGGCGTCCTAGGAAGCACTATGAGGCAAAGTACAGAGAGTTCTGAGAAATTAGTGAAATCCTGGTGTCTGCAGAGAGGGGAGGGTTGGGGCCTCCTTGGGCAGATCAGTTTGTGCATTGTGGGAGTTGAAGGGGTCTTGTTCCAGACAGAGGTGACAACTCTAAGAAGGGTGGAGGCTGAGCAAGGGATAGGACAGGTCATGAGTTTGGATTTTTGTCTTGAAAGGCTATGTTCTTCAGGGGGATGAAAAGAAATTTGGGTCTCTTTGGTCTTCAGGCCATTGGCTTTCAGGATTAGAGGACATGGAGGTGAGTTTCAGGACGAGAGACCAGGGAAGCAACCTCAACAGCTTTTCAGACACAAAGTCACAGTGACGCAGACAGGCAGTGGCTAAAGGAGCTGCTGGAAGAGGCCATACCAACCTGTGGGTAAACAGTGTGGCACGGGCATCAACACCTAGGCTTTAGTCTTGAGTATAAAGGGATGAAGAACCTTTGGCCAAAGTGGGAAAGGCCTGAAGAAAGGTTGCAGGGAACAATCAGACTTGTGCCTGAGAAGTGATAGCTGAAATGCTTGAGCACCCTGTGGAGAGAGCAGAATGGGAAGGGCTATAGGGGCTTCCTCAGCACATGGGTCGTGGTGTAGTTGAGAAGCCAAGGGGATGGAAAGAAGAAAGGAGAGTGGGCAGTGGTGGTCCAGGGAGGAGCCAGAGAAGTGAGATGCCGCGAGCCTCCTCCTGCCACAGTCTGGTCCGTAAAGCAAGGGTTCGAGCAGGAAGAAATGTTTTGTGGCGCTGGCTGCTCCTGGCTCCTGCAGGAGACAAGGGACATCTTGGATTTGGGAATGAGATGGTTTTGTAGCCTGTGTTCTTCATGTTGCAAGTTAAAAAAAAAAACCATTAAATTATTGGCTTAAAAAGGAAATGAATGGCAGATGAATGGAGTGGCTTGGCAGTGTCCCAGAGGACCCGGCTTTATCCCAACCCTCCGTCCTTCAGTGAGCACGTCCTTCATTCTCACAAGATGGCCATCCCAGCTCCAGGTGTCACATGTGAGCTGAGACAGTGTGCATTCTTCCCTTAGTTGAGACCACAGCAGGCCTGACTGTGACCCTCTTGTTCAGTTGCTTATGAGCCCATAAGGAGCAGTGTACCGGTACCTGGTACTCCTGTCATCTAACAACAGAAGAATACAGAAGGCCAGGAAGCTTTTGATTAGACAAAGAAGGGGCTCAACACTGGGTCCATGGCAACTAACATTTCTTGTGCACTGTTGAGGCAGAGGGAGGAAGTGTAACCGCTCTAGAAAACTGTCAGCATCTACTTGTTCTCAACACCCCCCCCCCATACTGTGCCCAGCGCCTCTGCTCGTATGGACTGTCTGAGTCTCCCTGAAGACCTGTACAAGACTGTCTTTAGCAGAGGAATCCCTAGTTTGGCTGGTCTGGAAACAATCCACTGTCCTCTCACAGGAGAGTGGACCAACACACCAAGTATTAGTCAGTCCATAGGATACATTTGGCACTTGGTAGCCATAGCTTCTGCATGGGAGGTTCAAAGATGTTTCTAAAACATTTGGAAGAAAGATTTGCATCTGTGCTGAACCTATCCAGGTGTTCTCATCATTCCCTAAAAACCATAATGCAATAGTTGCTTATACAGCTCTTACAGGTTTTAGCTCAGTCTTCTAGAGCTGGAGTGAAGTGCATGAAAGGATCTGTGTAGGGTACCTGCAAATGTTGTACTATTTTATGTGAGAGACTTGAGCATCCTCATTTTTGAGGCCTTGGAACCAGTCTCCTCTGAATTTTGAAGGGCACACATATTCTTTGCATAAACCTAACAAACTAGCACATGGAACACTACAGATTAATCTGCCATTCAGGATGTGGGTTAAAACGAGCCAGACCCGAACCAGTGCAAACAGCATGATTCCATTGTTCTAGTTCAAGAGCAGGTGAAACTGAATGATGGTGAGAGCAATTAAATCAGTGGTTTCAGGGGGTCAGGAGAGAAAGGGTCTGAGCAAAGACTCAGGTAGGTGGTCTTATGAGGGAAACACTCATCAAGATGGTCCTGAAGCCAGGAAACTTTATATAGGTTATTTTTCAAAATAAATAAATAAAAAGGAACATTTAAAAAGACTCCAAACAAGGGTCCGGAAGTTTGTTTCTAGTCCTTCCGTTGCAGGTGTAGGCATTGGCAAAGCCCTAGAGGCCAACTTTCCCATGGGAACTCTGCCGAGCTGGAGGCAGGCAGGAAGGGCTTCTGACCCCTGTTCTGCTAACCTGGTTCCTTCCATCCTCAGGCATATTCCCCTTGGGTCCTGGGATTTCCAATGACCTAAAAGCACTTTCTGTCCCACAATTTGGCTAAGTCGACCTTGACTTCCTGCCAAGGCCTCTCAAATTGTTCCTGTTAGGATTTTGGAACAAAACCTGCTTCTGGATTGCCTAGCAACTTATGATGTCATCATGTGTGGCCGGCCAGGTGGCCACACCTGGAAGGCATGGTTACCTTGCCCCTTAAAGGGACAACCCACCATGTGGTCTCTCTCTTGGTTCTTTCTCTCTTGGCCTCTCTTGGTCTCTCTTCTCTTGGCCTTCTCCCCTTTCTCTATCAGGGTACTGCCCTTTCTCTTTTTCCCTCTCTCTTCCCTCCCCTATCATGTCCTACTCTCCCTTCCCTCCCTCTCTTCATTTCTACCTAATAAACCACTTTCATAGAAGATCTGCCGTACGCCTAATCGTCATTATTTAGTTTGTCCCATAACCTTGTATTACCTGACACCCAACCAGGACTGCTCTCATTAACCTTGCACCCTCTGGACATTGTCTTTTTCCTTGGGGTTTCCTGCTCCTTTTTGACCTTTTTGTCTTCACTGTCAAAGTTTAGTCCAGGTCACCACCTTCCCTCCCTCAGGCCTGCACTGGCCCCTCTGTTCTGTCTCCTGTCGAACCCAAAACAGTCTGTGTGGAGGTTGGTTTTGTCAATGTGGCCTAGAATCACCTGGAAATATTCTTAGCACAGGGCTGTTTTAGAGTAGGAGGGCCCTTAGGCATGTCTGCGGAAGATGCTCTTGATTGCTTTAATTAAGAGGGAAGATCCGATCTGAAAGTTGGCGGCACCATTCCCTGGTTTTGGAGCCTGGACTGAATAAACAGAGAAAGCTAAGTACACACTAAGCTTGTATGCATGCATTCCTTCCTGTCTGTGACTGTAGATGCAGTGTGACCTGTTCAAGTTCCTGTCACTTCGGCTTCCCTGCAGCAACAGACTGTAACCTGGAATTGTAACTCACAATAAACCTTCCTCCCCTAAGCTGCTCTCTGTCAGGCTTTTGTTATTGTTTGTTTTGTTTTTAATCACAATGACAGGAATCGCAGGCATCCTTCACGCAGCAGCCAGGGGAGTCTTGCTAAGATGACCCTGTTGCTCTTCCTCTGCAGGTGGTGTCCCTGACCTCTGTAGTCACCTGTCAAGGTCCTCCTTGTCAGCCTTCAAAGCCCCAAGCAAGACCTTTGGCACCTTCCCCGCCAAGCCTTCGCATTCAGCCAGTGTCTTAGTTGGGGTTCTGTTGCTGTGAAGAGGCATTATGACCACAGCAACTCTTATAAATGAAAATATTTAACTGGGACTGACTTACAGTTTCAGAGTTTAGTCCATTATCATCATGGTGGGAGGCATGGTGGTGTGCAACACAGACTTGGTACTGGACAAGAAGCTGAGAGTTCTGCATTTGGATCCATAGGCAGCAGGAGAGACAGTGAGCCACTGAGCCTGGGCTTGAGCTTCTGAGACCTCAAAACCCAGCCCTGTAGTGACACACTTCCTCCAAGAAAGCCATACTCACTCCAATAAAGCCACACCTCCTAATAGTACCACTCCCTACGGACCTATAGGGCCCATTTTTATTCAAATCACCACAGTCAACAAATGCTGACCCACTGGGCTCCCACAGTACCACATAGAGGGATGGGGGCAGCGCCACCTGCGTCCTGTTGATATGGGCAATAGTACAAGGCCAAGGCAGACTCACTTCCTATGCCCGGTGACTCCAGAAGAGCTGGAGCCTGAGCACAGTGTATTAATTACTTTAATGTTACTTAGATTACAAAAAAAAATTCAACAGCAACTTGAAGACTTTGTTTTGGCTTACAGTTCCAGAAGGGGGAGCTAGAGTCCACAATGATGGGGAAAGCATAGCAGCAGGAGCAGGAAGCTGCTAGATCACATCTCAACTACACACAAGAAATAGAGCAAACTGGAAGCCGGGCCAGGCTATAAACTGTCAGCATCCACCCTTAGTGACATACTTCCTCCCGCAGGCTCTGAGTCCAAAAGCTCCGAAACTTTCCCAAACAGTGCCATGAGCCTGTGGACATAGTTCTCATTCAAACCACAAACAGCAGGGCAGTTTGGAGCCTGGCAGAAGAAGGTAGCAAGTGGCAGATGGGTGTGTTATGTACATTATATTGCTAGATTGACACATGCTAAAAAGTTGGCTATGAAAGTGAGGTTTCCTCCCGGCTCCTCAATTTCAGACCCAAGTGGTTTTCTATTAAGTGTCTTCCAAGAATCCTCCTCTGGAGATGGCCAGGCCGGTCTAACTCTTGACAAAACAACGGAGTGCCCTGACTCAAAATACTGTTTTCTTGAGACCAGCTAAAAAGTAACCATTTCCAACAATGTTACTATGTGTATCCCATGATGAAGAAAGCTCAGCTGGGGAGAGAAGTCACAGTCGGAATCCTGGTGTTTTGGTGTCTAGCGGACTTGCTTTATTTATTTATTTTTCTATATTCTTAACAAACTCGTTTGAAACTGAAAGCATGGCTATGGGAGAAGAACCTCCATGCCGTACAGAACAGAGAGAAAGACCAAGTTCCACCCTTTCTTTTTGTTGTTGTTGTTTGGTTGTTTCTCCTGACTTGTTTACCTTGAAATTGGCTTGGAATTCACTCTATAACCCAGGTTAGCCTCAAACTCATGTTCCTCCTCACTAGTGGATGTCACCACACTCAGCTTCCTCCCTTTCTTCTCCACCCGCAAGCCTCTTAGCTGGTAACCAGAGTCACAGAATTCAGTTAGAGCTGCATGGCGGGGTTTGGGGAATCAATGGCTAGTCCCGAGGGAATTTATGTTACAGATGCAAGACCTGAGTGTCAAATCAGGATGCCTGTCTTTACAGTCATAACAGCCCTGCATGATCCCGGTGTCTGAAAGTCAGCGTGGCTTTCTTAGCAAGAATCAGAGCCAGGAAACTGGATCTGTAGTGGAGCAGTAATATTAAAGGCACCGAAGAAGCCATGTGACACCAAATGACTTACAATGTAGCCGGAGGGGGCCGTGAGACTGATGCACCAACCAAGGACCAGGCACGAGAGGCCTGAGACCCCTGCTCAGATACAGCCCATAGGCAGCTCAGTCTCCATGTGGGTACCCTAGTAAGGGGAGCAGGGGCTGTCTCTGACATGGACTCTGTTGCCTGCTCTTTGATCACTTCCCCTGGGCAGGGCAGCCTTGCCAGGCCACAGGGGAAGAGGATCCAGCCATTCCTGATGAGATTTGATATGCTGGGGTCAGATGGTAGGGGAGGAGGGCTCACCCTTTCTGAAGACTAAGGGAGGGGGATGGGGAGGGAGAGTGGGACCGCAATGAGATAAAGGAGGGAGGTATAATTAGGATGTAAAGTAAATAACATATATATATATATATATCCATATATATATATATATGGATATATATATATATCCATATATATATATATGTTATATATATATATATATGTATCCAGAAATTTTACCAAGGTGATTAAAGAAACATATACATTCTGGGAAACAGATAGCTTACCTGAGGGCTATAGCTTTCTTCCATTGTATACTTACCAGCTGTGCATCCCCAAACAACATGTCTGGGACTTAGTTTCCCCACCTGTAAAGTAGGGAAGCAAATATTAGCCCCCAGCTGCTGCAACCACTTGTGAGGAACTTCGAATTCATATTACCAGATATGAACAGTGCCTGCCATTTGTTCTCACTAAGGACTAAAGAGCCTGTTCCCAGGGGTTGGCTGCACTGTGGAAGCTCTAGCAGAGAAGGTCCCTGTTTGAAGTCTGCTTTCTACGGCTGTCAGTAGACTCTTGAGACTCTGAGACTTATAAAAAGAAGGTTTTTTTTTTTTTTTTTGGCTCGTGGATCTGGAGGCTGGGAGTCCCAGAGCATGGTGCTGGCCTTGGTTTGGCATTGTTTTTGATCCTAATGAGTGCAGTACCGGGGGACTGAGATAGCCAGGGTTTCCCTTCCTGTTCTTAGCCAGAAATACCACCGTGAGAGCCTTCCTCTGGTAGCCTGGTTTGAGCTTAATGACTTCCCCAAAGCCTTGCCCCATGAATTTACAAGATAACTTTTGAGTGTGGTGATTAGGTTCTGTGCACAAGAGCCCTTTAGGGGAGAACACTCAGGTGGAGTAGCGCTTCCCAGTGGGGGCTTCAGTCTTGCATTGGAAGCAAGAAGGGGTCTTTTAGCCAAGTCTGTGGTGACACCTAGTGATATGGTGCAGAACTGCCTGATTTTTTAAAACCTCAAAGGTAGTAGCTAACTTTCAGCACATTTTTGCAACATACAGACTATTCCCTCATTTTACACAAGATGAAACAGGTTGGTTGGCTGAGGCTGCACAGCTACAGGAGGTGGCTTGATTTGAATCCAGGCCACACAGGCTTAAAGCCTAAATGCCCAGACTTTAGTTCCTCGGTGCCAGACCCTTTGGAGGACATGGAAATTCATACCCCTGCCCTCACACAGAGCATAAATATACAAGCTGTGGAAGGAGTGGGGGAAGAGAGGAGTGAGCTAAGGGTCAGTCTTGAGATATGGGCTGGCAAAGACTCTGTTGAGGTGGGTGGCGCCGCTCTCTGGCTGGAATCCTGGGCTGTGTAAACAAAGAAAGGGAGCCGGCAGCAATGCATTCACCTCTGCAGCAGTAGAAAGCAGACTTCAAACAGGGGCCTTCTCTGCTGTAGCTCCCACGGTGCAGCCAACCCCTGGGAAGTGGCTCTTCAGTCCTTAGTGAGAACAAGTGGGCGCGCTGTGACCTGACAGTTGAGGATGCTGCTGCTGTGACTTCCCTGTCGGATGGACTGTGGGCAAAAATAAGTCCTTTCTCCCTTAGGTTGCTTTTGTCAGAAAATTTTTGTTTTATTCTCTCCCTTTTCTCTGTCTTGTTTTATGTCCTCTAGGCACGAAACAGCTTTGGCCACCAAGTCAGGCATCAAGCTAGGATGAACAAAGGACTGCCCTCTGCTCTGCCCCCACCAACAGGTGCCCCTTTGCCCATTGCCAGGGGGGTATTCTTTTTTTAATATCTCATACATTGTGTTCTGACTGCAGTTTTCCCTCCCGCCGCTCTCCCACCCCACCCCACTTCCTGTCTCCCCCAGATGTACTCCTCCTCTGTTTCCCTTCAGAAAGGAGTGTCCCTTCCAGGAATATCAACTGAACATGGCATAACAAGTTACAATAAGACTGGATACATACTCTCATCTTGAGGCTGGATGAGGTAACCTAGTAGCGGGGGGTGGAGGGGGAAGGGTCCTAAGAGCAAGCAAAAGAGTCAGAGACACCCCAGACTCCCACTGTTAGGAATCTCATAACAGCACCCAGCTACACAACCACAACATATAAGCTCGGATCCCTACAGGCTCTGTGAATGTCACTTTAGTGTCTGTGAGCCCCAGTGATCCTTGCTTAGTTGATTCTGTGGGCTGTGTAACCGTGGTGTTCTCTCCCCTCTGGCTCCTACAGTCTTTCCTCACTCTCTTCCGTGGGGTTCCCTGAGCATGCCTAACGTTTGGCTGTGGGTCTCTACATCTGCTCCCATCAGATGCTGGGTGAAGCCTCTCTGAATGACAAGGGCTAGGCACCAGTCTATGAGTATAGCAGAATAACATCAAGAATCATTTCATTGGATTTTTCCCCAGTTGTGTTTGGCTCTATTCTAGGTCTCTGTGATATCGGGTTTCTGGTTCCTGGCTGTCCATGCAATGTCAGGCATGGGCTCCCTCTCCTGGCATGGGCCTCAAGTTGGACCAGCCACTGATTGGCCACACCCACAAGTTCTGCAACCCCATTACCCCAGCACGTCTCTCAGGCAGGACAAATTGTAGGTCAAAGGCTTTGTGGCTAGGTTGATGTCCTAGTCCCACCACTAGAAGAAACGTTGCCTGGTTAGAGAAGATGAACAGTTCAGGCTCTGTACCCCCACTCCTAGGAGTTTTCAATAGGGTTACCGTTGTAGATTCTGGAGAGTTTCCACTACACTGGGTTTCCACATGACCACCTGTCAAAGGCAGGCTTTGACACCAAGGTAAACTGAGGTGGGACATAGAGTTAGCAAAAGAAGCTAAAAGCTGATAGCGCCTGGCTTCTCAGGGCCTCCACTGATAGCAACAGGCGATTAAAGGGCGGGGTGGGGGGCGGGAGAGGGGAGAGCCAGCACTGTTTGTAGCTGGCAAAAGGCTCTAAACTCGCTTTAACTTCTTAAAGGCTGGAGTGGTAGCAGCTAGAGATTGTCCTCACTGATCATGGTGAGAAACTCAAAGCGGAAAGGGAAAGGGAGGGAGCCAGAGCGGATAGCTTCTGGAGTAGGCTGCTGATAGAAAAAGAAAAGAAGGACGAGGGGAGGGAAACACACACACACACACACACACACACACACACACACACACACACACACACACTTGGTAGATGAAGCAAAGTAGGCTCCAACAAACAAGCTCCAGCAAGCCTCAGGAACTTCATACATACACATATCTATTTCTACAGAAACAGAGAAAGTTGTTACACAGAGGGAAATAGAATAGGATTACTCATGCCTAACTAAACATTTCTTATCTGTCACTTCATTGCACAAGTTCATTTTAAGTTCAAAGCAATAGTTCTTCATGTCATAGGTTAACAAGGATTAAGGTTAGCATGGTTTAAGGATTTATGACATGATTGTTTACATGCCTTTCCATTAAGGTTTTCACCTAACCAAACATTCTTTTTTATCTCTTAGCTCCACAAATTCATTATAAATTCAAAGTAATATTCTATCATTCCACAAGCTCATTATAAGTTCAGAGCAATATTATTTCATAGCTTAGCAAGCTTTTTTGTTTTTTAAGATTTATTTATTATGTATACAATGTTCTGCCTGGACACCAGATCTCATTATTTAGATGGTTGTGAGCCACCATGTGGTTTCTGGGAATTGAACTCAGGACCTCTGGAAGAGCAGCCAGTGCTCTTAACCTCTGAGCCAGCTCTCCAGCCGGTTTGTTGTTTTTCAAGACTGAGTTTCTCTGTGTAGCCTTGGCCATCCTGGACTCCCTTTATAGATCAGACTGGTTTCAAACTCACAGTGATCTGCCTGCCTCTGCCTCCCAGAGTGCTGGGATTTAAAAGGTGTGCGTCGCTGTGCCTCCATCCTTATCCAGTCTTTAGTTGAGGGACGTCTAGGTCGTTTCTAGTTTGCAGCTAATAAGCTTCTGTGAATATAGATGAACACCTGTCCTAGTGGTAGGATGGAGCGTCCTTTGGGTATATGTTCAAGAGTATAGGGTATATGGAAGTATCTGGGTCTTGAGGTAGATCTATTCCCAATTTTCTGAGGAACCATCATATTGATTTCCTTAGTAGTTGTACAAGTTTGCACTCCCACCAGCAACGGAGGAGTGGTCCCCTTTCTCCAAATCCTCACCAGCATGAACTGTCATAATGTCACTTGTGTTGTTGATATTAGCCATTCTGACAGGTGCAAGATGGAATCTCAGAGTCATTTTGATTTGCATTTCCCTGATGGCTAAGGAGATTGAACATTTCCTTAAGTGCTTCTAAGCCATTTGAGAGTCCTCTGTTGAGAATTCTCTATAGATCTGTACCCCATATTTTAATTGAATTATTTGGTTTGTTGATGTCTAATTTCTTGAGTTCTTTACATATTTACATATTTACATACATATATTAGCCCTCTGTCAGATGTAGAGTTGGTGAAAATCTTTTCCCGTTT
>JAQQSO010003314.1:0-13646 GCA_028658305.1 Pachyuromys duprasi
GGGGCGGGGAAGAAGGAGATGAGGGAGGGAGTGGGAGGGTGGGAGGGAATGGGGGAGGGGGCTACGCCTGGGATTCAAAGTACCCAACCTGTGATTGAGAGAAAAATAAATAAATAAATAAATAAAAATAAAATGCAAAAAAAAAACTTATGACTAAAGTTTATTTCTTATTTAATCTTTTACTTCTTTAAAATAAGTAATCCTTCAGAACACTTCTAAAACGCACTCTTGTTAATACATAATTTATACAAGTTCTGGTCTGCATTTAAACCTTACATCTCTATTTTTAATGATTTCTTTATTGAGGAAGAAATTTAAAAGCTTTTGGGATCATTATGGTTAAATTTTGTTTTCTTGGTGGCATAGTAACACAAAATCCAATAACATCAATGTTGAAAGCATAGCTGAAAGGTTGTAGAGTAGAAAGAACTTTAGCTTGTTAATTATAGTCAAAAGGCAATGTGTATGTGAAGGAGGAAGATCCTTCATGAAGGCATTAATAAAAGGACTTGTAAGGTACTAAATTGTTAAAGATTCAAAAAAAAATCTACATCTTAAACCTCCATACAAGAATAAGCAGAGAGAGAGAAAAACTACCTGATCACGAAAGAAATCAAAAAAGAAAAAAAAAAGTGACTTGGCAGTTGGAGTACTGAGAGTGAAAACACATAGATCTGTGAACATGGCATCGTGCCACACAACACACCAGTGTCCTCAGAACTAGTTAGTTAACACTGTCCAGCCACATGGAGTTGGAGAGCTATTTTAAAATTGAATGTTTAAATATTAGCATTGAATTTGATTTGAAAAACCTGTCTCATTTGCTTCAAGGATGTTCAAGCTGCCTGAAGCAACTGCCCTGTGTCTGTTTAGCTGTTAGGCTGCAGTAGTCTTCACTAGTTCTACTGACAAGTAAAGGAAGGAGACACACACATGCATACACACACAGTCACATCTCCTTCAGAGTCACATATGTGTCATAGAGTCCATTTGCATGGTGGGATGTCAAAATTCAATTCCCAAGAACGGCCTCTCATCTAAAGGAGCCCCTTGTTAAACCGGGTTTCCAGGGCACACCTGGCGTAATGAGGCCTACATTAGGCCCAACAGGAAGGCTTTCCAAATCATTTTATTTTGCTCTAAAATATGTCTTTGTGTTCTTTTAAAAATTTTGCCAAAACCTAAATCAAGCACCATTTTCTTGGTAATTATATGTTGAAGGATGTAATCATTGCAGCTTCAGAAACCAAGGGACCAGCAGCCCAGCATTGGGCACGTTCCCACGGTTGCTTTTGCTAATGTACTAATGAGCCATTGTCACAGTGGAGCCAACCTGGCATTAGCACTTACAGTGAATTTACTGCAAGAACACTGCTGTTTGTAATTAGCTCTTCATTACACAATCAGGCTGATTTAGAGAAACCCTCATATGATTTGCTCAGCAAATGAAGCAATATAATTACACTTCAGTTGAAATCAACAAATTAGACTGCTGTTTGCAATTGGCTATATTATGTACTATTAGTGCCTGGGCAATCGCAGGCCTGTTGCTTCCTTTAACATTTAAGTAAAGTAAGTCTAGTTAAAACACTGAAAACCTCTGTATGCACAGGAAGAGCTACACAATAGTCACATTTTTATAATTAAAGTGGGAAACCAAGATTTATGGTCAGAATATTTTATATAAATCACAAAGTTCTTGAGAGGGTCGATGTTAAAAGCAAAAACATAACAGAATGAAAGAGTAAAATTTCTTTTGAACCAAATCATTTTCTAGCCAGGGTTCAGGGAATTGAGTAAGATTCAAATTAGGTTAAAGCAGATTAATGAGCTATCCATCAATGTGTGTCATTCTCAGCATTCAATATGCATATTGGATCTCTGTAAGCTATAATGATGGCTTGCTGTTCTTCCTGCTATGGGCGTTTGACAGTTGAACACTTGACACGTTGGTGACAATAATCACTGGGTAGGATAGCTGGTAGGAGATTCAAAGAAGGCCAGGCAGATTTAGCAAACAAAATCCACCACACTGTATTAAATATGAGTACCTCATTTTATCTGAGAACCTTTCTTCAAGTTATCAATTGTGTGTTCCTTTGAGTAAGTCCAAGGATACACAATAGTTTCAGAAAATTTCTAAAATGTTTAACTCTCTAAAATATAATAGGTTGTCTTTATTAGGGTTTTATTCCTGTGAAGAAACACCATGACCAAGACAACTTTTATAAAAGAACATTTAATTGGGGCTGGTACAGTTTCAGAGGTTTATTCCAGTATCATCTTTGCAGGAAAACAATGCAGAGTGCAGACAGACATAGTGCTGAAGGAGGTGAGAGTTCTAAATCTTGATCCTTAGGAAAAAGAAGACTGTGTACCACACTGGGCATAGCTTCAGCATAGGAGACCTCAGAGCCCACCACCAGTATGTCATACTTCCTCCAACATAGCCCCAGCTGATCCAACAAGGTCACACCTCCTAATAATGCCACTCCCTATGGGTCAAAGATTCAAACACAAGATTCTATTGGTGCCATACCTATTTAAACCACTATTTGGGTTAATAATATAAAGCTCTAAGTGGATTGGCTGGCATGGCCAAGATATAGCCATCTCTATTAACAACATACTATTTTGAATTTTTTTCCAAAGTAGGCATTGAATGCACTATTTCACACACGATAAGCAAGCGCTGTACCGATGAACTATATGCAACCCAGTGTCCCAACCTTAATTTTATTTCACTTTCTTTCATTCTTTGTTTTTGTTTGCTTATTTTTGTTGTTGGTGGTGACTTCTTTGGTTTTTTTGTTTTGTTTTGTTTTGTTTTGTTTTAGACAGTCTCTCACAAATTCCTTATACAGGTGTTGGACTGAAGTCTCCCTCCATAGACTGTCTCATTGTATAATTGTTTACTTCAGAAACTATATTAATTCTTTTTCTTAATTTTCAAATAGTTGGCACTTAAGAAGATTATCAACAGCAATTCTTGAAATGGACAACAATTTAATAACAGATAGATCTAGAGTTTTCTGTGATCTATTGCTTTAGAAATCCAGAAATAGTCCCCCCTGTTTACATATGTGTGAAAGGTTTTAAAGTTAGTATGAATGTGAATATTTATGTGACTGTATTTGGCTTCACATAACAGATTGTATTTGCCTATGGGATGGAGGACTGTGCATAATCATAAGAGGCTGCTCTTAGAGATTCCTTGATGTATCATAGTCAAGGCATGCTTTTCTTTGGCTAGGCAAGAAGCCAATGCATTTATCTTCTTGCGTAGCCTTGAATTAATTGTTTAATTGTTCATTGTAGTCATGTGTCTATGATGCATGCTTTCATGCAAGCCCTAATGTGCACATGCAGACATGTGCTTAAATGCACACATGACTCAGTACAAGTGTAGATGTTGAACGATAACTTTGAGTGTCAATCTTTACCTTATAATCTAAGACAAGATCTCTGCTTGCTGTTTGTCATGGTGCTAAATAGAGCAGGCTACTTGTCCAGCAAGCTTCCAGGGCTTCTTGTGTCCGATTTCCATCTTTGTAGAAGCACTGGGGTGGTACATGTTATATATTAATTCCCTCTGAACTGAAACACTCCCTCTTGGAGGGAGAGGGAAATCTCAGGAAAATCTGCAAGTAGATTTACCTGAGAAGTTTAGAAGAGCTGAAATTTATAAAGTTTACAGGCCCCTTCCCAAGTTATAGGGGCAGTAAACAGCTGGAAAAAAGTTCTCTGAGCTGTGCAGCTGCCCAGAGGAGACTCTCTTGCCTGTTGAACTACCTGCAAGGAGTTCTGAGTGTGTGGGGATACAGCTTTTTTAAGTGGTCACCAATCCAAGAGTGGGCTTGCTGGTGGTGCAGTTGCTTTTCACTCATCCATGCTGTATGGAATAGTTCACCTATACTCATGAGAATGACTTCAGTAAGCTTATTGCTTTATCAAATTGAACTTAAAACAATTTGATAACTTCATCTCTCATAAGATGTTTGTTTTCATCTCCTCTGGAAAATACACCATAACAGTGTACTGCCAATTCGAGCTTTTATGCTTGCTCTGACTTTTGAAACTCAGGTACTCACAACTAAATGAACTGTTTGTTGGAATGAGCATGGGCTCATTCCCATGGGATCCTACATCTATATATCTGAATGCTTAGTCTATAGTTGGTGGATTAGAAGATGTGGTCTTGCTGAAGGAGGCATGTGCCTGGGAGGTGTGCTTTGAAGCTTCAGAAGCCCACAGCATTATGAGTTACCTCTTTCTGCCTTGTGATGCTATTGAGCAGCACCATGACTATCTGCCTGTTGCCATACTTTGCACCAGGTTAAACATGAACTCTAACCCTCTGGAGCCATGAACCTCAACAATATTTTTCTTTTACAGGTAGTCTTAGGTATGGTGTCTTTCTATTGAAAGGAAATTAAGACAGGTGGCAAACAATTTGCCTACTGAGTTGTATGATAAACCCAAAGACATGATTCTTTTTATTCTATGAGAGCTCATCATGGTAGATATTGGCAAATATAGTTGTTTTCTATTTCATCCCACGTTTTCTCATTCTCAGCCGGAATAACTGAAGAAGATTAATGGTATATGCTTCCTTCAGTCTCAGATGTAATCTATGTGCATGTTGTACTGTGCCAACAAAATAACATTCTACTATTCCCTTTGCTTGAGTTGATGGAGAAGCCTGAGCTCACACTTGGGTCTCTTTGCATTATGAAGTGTTGGCTGATCAAACTGGGAAAGGAAAAATGCCACGCATATCAGATTCTAATAACATCAGATACTAGCCTTGGGATATATTTCTATGTGTATAGCATTGTTTAATTTATTTGTATAATTTTTGAAGATGTTAATTAAAACCACAACAGAACTAACCTCTGGAAAGTTAATTCTGAGAAACAAATATACTACTTTAAATCTTAGAAAATTTTGGCACAGCAGAAATAAGCTAAAATCTTTTTGACCTATCATTCTGCGGTGAAAACAGTACGCTATAAGCTTGCCCTCCTTCTGATTTTATATTACTCTTATTTAGCATAGTACTTTATTGAGTCAAATGGTCAAACAAATAATACTCATGAAAATATTTCTCTTGTTTGTGATGTGATCATTCGTATCTTTTTATTTTTGAAAATGGAAAATAAACTTTATGAAGACCAAAAGCTTCAATGCCTTGAAGTAGGAGTGTGCAAATGTATCTCTCAGTCTATAAATCAAATATTCAGAAAATCCAGGCATCTTTAATACAAAGAAGTATGCAGGAATAAGTTAAAACATTAGCATAAGAAACTGAGATCATTTGTATTCTTATAGAATTATAGAGAAGTGCTTTTTCACAAAACCGTCAAGAGAAATCTTTCCCTTCTCCAATGTCATGCTGTTCTTCAATACAGTGGAGGGTTATAGTGAAGAAAACCAGAAGTATTTTAAAGTGTGGAGAATTGTATTTTTGAAAGTTGTTTCTTCCCATTTGTCTTTCTAAGCGAGGATTGTAACAGGACAGGGTCCTAGCACAGAGGGCCTCTGAGAGATTCTACCTAGCAGTGTATCAAAGCAGATACTAAGACTCATAACCAAACATTCGGCAGAGTACAGGGAATCATAAGAAAGAAGGGGGAGTTAATATGACCTGGAGAGGACAGGAGCTCCACAAGGACCAAATAGATCAGGGCACAGGGGTCTTTTATGAAACTGTTTCTCCACCAAAGACCATGTATGAATATAACCTAGAACCCCTGCTCAGATGTAGCCCATGGTAGCTCAGTATCTAAGTTGGTACCCTCATAAGGGGGACAGGGACTATTTCTGACATGAACTCAATGGCGGGCTCTTTGACCTCCACACCCTGCAAGGGAGGAGCAGCCCTGCTAGGCCACAGAGGAGGACTTTGCAGCAAGTCCTGAAGATACCTGATAAACCAGGGTCAAATGAAAGGGGAGAAGGTCCTTCCCCATCAGTGGACTTGGAAAGGGCAGGGAGTAGATGAGGGAGGGAAGGTAGGAATGGGAGGGAATGAGGGAGTGGGATGCAGCTGGGATACAGAGTTAATAAAATGTAACTAATAATAAAAATAAATGTTTCCTCCACTTTTCCAACAACAACCATAGACTGTGTGGGTTTAAGTGTATTTTGACAGAATAAATTTTGCTACTGAGAGGTAGCAGTGCTATTCATTCATTAAGAAATTTCCCATGTTATATTTTAAAATGACAGGTTTATAAATCATTTCACAGAGATCGCTGAGCCTACCAGTTGAACAGAGATTCAACTTCAAGAATATGGGACAGCCATTTTAGAAATCACAGAGAGAGCATCACAGTACTGAGTACATCATATCAAATCTGGCACACAACACATATCAGTGCAAAAAATTGGTACATTTGCTAAGAAATGTTTTATAAGGTAGAAGTATCATTAAAAGTACATTGAAAAATGAGGCAAAAATACGATAAACTGTAATTTTAGTGTCTGAGTACTTTGGTTTTTTTTAATTGTTTCTTTTATTTCTGAGATTATAATACGACCACATCATTTCCTCCTTCTCTTAACTCCCTCCAAACCCTTCCATATACCCCTTCTTGTTCTCTCTCAAATTCATGGTCTCTTTATTCTTTAATTTTTGTTAGCATGAGCTGAACAAGGACGACAACACTACATGTGATAAAATGCACAGAAGACAGGGGAAAGTCCAAGAGATCTAAATCCAGCATAGAGATTTGCACTCATCTAAGATTGCTGTGGGTAGTTTTGCAGGGAAGAGGAGGTGGATAAGTGAGTAACATTAAGTTTCTCCTAAACTTTGCATGGATTTACTAGGGTGAAATAGCTTAAGAAATGTTTTTCCCATGTGTTTTTTTTTTCTTCACAAATGAAAACTTGAAAAGTATAGCTTCTCTTTTGTATCTTAGAGGCCTATTTCTAAATTATATATTTTAATGGTAATTTTTTATTTATATATGCACATAGGTGTATGTGACAGTAGTCACACTCACCATTGTTTTCTTGTCTAGGCCAGAGGATAGTTTAAGAGAGCTGGTTTTCGTCTTCTACTATGTAAATACTGGCTGGGTATTAAGTTCAGGTTGTCAGGTTTGGTAGAAACTACATTTATCCACTGAGCCATCTCACCCGCCAGAATTATCTTTCATACCCATGATACAACTGAATTCATAAACAAATATAATAAAACTATTGGTAAGAAGCATCGTTTCTCCATTACAATGTGTCAAAAGAAGATGTGATATGTGTATGTCAGTAAGGCCATGTGTTTATAGGAAAACTTAGAAAGTGAAATTACATTCTAATGCTAGTTTTCAAGAAGGAGAGCTGAAGGAAAATAAGTGTTCACAAGTTATACAGACTTGCTGATACTATGAGATTTTATGTGACATATCCCAAGTGACCCCTTTTCTGTCTGCTCCTTATAAACAAGAAGACAATTTGGCTTCACTTTAGTTATCCACCATTTGCACTGGATGCTTTTTGTTGCTTTTGTCTCCATCATCATTCTTGAATGTTTTGTACCTTTACATTTCTTTCCACAAAAACAACAACTTTCTTGTGAAATATTGGTATATCGCTCTTGGTGAAGAGAAATGTACACTCACGGCTGTCAGTAGTGTGGCTGTGTCTGACAAACATGCTTCCTAAAAAGCCTGGTTCCCACAGAGGCTCCTTTGTAGAGGCTCAGGAAGCTTACTTCCTCTCTAGCATCACCCTCACATGTACCTGTGCTGCTGCTTCTCTTATCATCTCTCTGGTTTGTTGACATTCTTCCTTCCATAAACAGTCCACCTTCTAAGACTAACATGGCTTTTAGACAGTTGCCAGAAAGACTAGGTTCCCCACAGTTTTCTTCTTTGACCTCCCTGACTATAGACTTCCCTTTGGGCTTCATTGTCTGACATTATAGATTTTAAGACACTTTGAAGTTGTTGGTTTTACTCATCTGCATGACAATATCTCAGGGATAATGATGTATTATCCCCACTCATCATAAAATGTTGCAAATCTAATAATTTATCAATATTTATTTTGATACTTTCCTGGTAGATATTTGTCCATATTGATAAAATTATGCTAGCAAATCAATTTTATAAAATTAAAATTGATTGGAATTCATTTTCCTGAGAGGTTAATAACAGCTTTACAATTTATGTACGACCTAATTTTCAGAGACAGTTTGGCCTCTACCTTCAAACACTGCCAAAGCTCCCAAAGCACCAAAATGCATGTATTTGTTAGATCCAAGGGACACAGAAATGCATGTTTATAAAAACTGAGAACAAGATTCAGTAAGTGTAACTGCTATTATTGATAATGTTTTATTGTTGGTGCACTATTTATGCTACAATAATGTTCAAGGAAAAGCCAATAGCTGAGTCAGACAGAACTGGCTGGTTTATTTGAAGTCAGAACAAGTGATGTAAGAGGAGAACACAGAAGAAAGACGTTCAGCTATGTGCAGAGAAAAATAAAAATCTTCCTTAGCCCTTGCTGAACCAAATTACTAATGTAAACAAGGTAAGAAAAATGTACAAGGAGAAGTGAAATCAGTCATCATGTAAGCACATGCTTTGATTTTTCAGCCATATTTTAATTTATTGGTGTGTGGAAAAATACTCACAGATTGATTCCTGAAGTTTTACCTTATTTTCAAATTATATAATGCAAGATGATAAAATAAGATAGGTAGAAAAAGACACATATGTAGGGTTCCTGTCAAAAGAAACAATAATAATATGAAGATATCTAGCTACATTTTAAGCAAAATAAAATTAAAAATAGTAAGTTGAATTGTTATGATACAGCATGGGAATCTGGACATATCTCTTGATTTCTAAGCTGTTCTTATAAATGAACAGAGACTTCTAGAAACATGGTAAAATTAAGGAAGAAAGGGTTGTTCTCATAAATGAACAGAGATTTCTGGAAAAATTAAGGTAAAATTAAGGAAGAAAATAAAATTCTTAATTAGTAGCATCAATTAAAATAGCTTGCAGCAAAGGCACACCTAACTCTCATTGTATTGTCTACTTTTCTGTTGCCAGGAAAAGCAAACAAAAATGGTGATAAGCATTCTTTCTTCCAGTATAAGGAACCAACTTTAGCCAGAATAGAACTTACAAATGCATATTTATTGGGGGCAGCTCTCAGTGGTTCACCTGGTCCAAAAAAAGCTGACTGGGGGTGTGCTAAGAGAGAAAGTGCCCAGATACAGAGAGAGGGGGGAGGGTAGAGAAAAGGAGAGGGAGTATCAGTGAGAGAAATTCAATGACATATAAAAACAAGTTCCTAAGTATAGATTAACACAACTGTAATTCTATGTCACTGCATATTTTTCTATAACATTTTATTGGATATTAAGAAGATTTGTTCAAAATTGATGTAGCCTCTATTTAAACAGTTCCTTTCAGTTAGTTGTTTATGTTGTTGCCAAAGCTCAAGAAGAATCCATTCTGTGGTTTATCTCACCATAATAATGAATAAAATCTGACTTGTCTATCAGTCTCTTTTACTCAAAACAAAATTCAAATAGAAAACCTCCAGCAGATAAGTGCCTTCATTTTGAAAATGACAAAGGAACCCTCCAACAGATTAAAAAAAAAACAAAAAAAAACCAAGCACCTTTTCCACTTTCTCTATCACAGATGAGGGTGATCTGAACGTGATATGAATAATAGCAGCACACTGTTACCTTTAGTAATATTTCATAAATGCCATTTAAATATTCACCAATTTTAATACAAGCTCTGTTGCACAGATTCCCTATAATTTTGACATTCTGTATTACCACCAGTCAGTATCGCTTAAGTCAAGACTAATTATTTAATAAACATTAACTCTTATTGTTCCAATCCTATTATTGAAGAGTGCTTTCTCTCTATTAAACATGTATGTAGTATTAACAGCTGGAAATAGCTGTTTTAAAGAATTATTCTTTCATTATATTAAAAATATGTGGTGGAGAAAACTTTTAAGAAATGTACTACTTCAGAAATATTAACATCAAAACAATTGCAAATGGCTAGTATGCAATTAGAGAAGAAGTTTTAAAGAGTTCAGAATAATGGAGAGTCGTCCATTTAAGGATAATTTTTTTCTTTGATTTCTGTTGTTGTGACAAAACACTGACCAAAAGCAACTTTGGAAAAGAAAGATTTAACTGGCGTACACACCCAGGTTACAGACTATCAGCAAAAGAAGTCAAGGTAAAAGATGTTGAACCTGAATCTCAAAGCCCTAAGGAATGCTGATCCTGGCTTGCTTGCTTTCCTTTGATCAGATTCCTTTCTTACCCATTCATGCCACCTCATTAGGGACCAAACTACTTCTCAGTGGCCTGGATCCTGTTACATCAATTAGCAGGCCCATCTGTTTAACACAATCCATCAGTTGAGATTGTTTTTTTCCCTAATGAATCTAGATTGGTGTCAACTTGACAGTTGAAATTAACTATGACAGGCTAGCATATTCTGTAGGTAAAACTAGGGAAAATAATTGTAAATATTCTGTTATACTGACTGTAATTATATTTGAAAAAAAAGGAGAATAATATATTTATTTTCTGGACAATTAAATCCATTTCTGTTTATTAAAAATTTAAGTGAGGTAATGCATTATACTACTTTATGAAAATGCTTATTAAGAAAGTTTGAAGACTTAAAAATTTGCATGTGATTTCTAGTGCTGCAAAGATTATGCCATTTGACATCACAATTACAGCATAAAATATTATCCTCCAACTCATACCTTCAAATTCTTATCATACCCCTCTGTGGGAGTCAAGTAGATGACCTAATTTCTACTACCATATAATTAACTCTACTGTAAAAGAATTAACATTAATGCAGTAAAGTAAGTTCACACGTAAATATAAACTCACAGAAGGCATTAATAATTATTCATGAATCCATTAAGTGCTTTAATTCCTGTAAGCCACACATAAGCAAGCAGAATTTTCTCTCATGTAGGGAAAGCATACATATATCCTGGCAAACTCCCATAATTTATTCTTTAACTCCATCTCAAACTTACATATTTATGCTTACCAAATTTGTCTTATTTTGTGAGTAAATTATAATATACAATGTCAACTACCCATTACTTATGATTTTAAAATATAAATTTGTAGTATATTTCATATATCTTACAAATAATAGTGACTCTTATTTTTTACTAGACTTGAAAACAAGCAGATTAAATGCATTGAAGAGTAACAATTGCATATTAAGATATTCCATATTTTTATTTAATTGAAACATATTGTTAGTTTTATAAAACTAAAGCAATATCTGTGCCATTCTCTGAGTACTTTGTCTCTTCATTCAATATATAATAGTATTTCAATTAATGCATCTCATATATTCTAGAAACTATGATACCAAACTTATTGATTGTAAATTTGGAGTTGCAATCAACATTTTCATAATAATAATTATTTAGGTAAGCATTTTTGCATACTGTTCTTAAATAAAGAGAAAAATATCACCAGGTTTGAACTCTGATTCACAACTATCCCTTATTTTGACAAGATTCTGACATGTTTTGTATTTCAGTAAAATTTTGGAAGCAGTAACTGTTCTCTGGGATTTCTGAGATCATTCTTCTCATGAAAAGTTTTATAAACTTAAAAGCAATAGATTCCATATTTTATTCTCTTTTTATAATAAAAGTGTTAGTCAGTAAAAAAGTAGGATGCAGGAGGGAATTTAGGACAAACTGAAAAACATAGATGTAATCCTATATAGGATTTGGACTGGGAGAAATCAGATTTCTTACCACTGTGAAGAAAGAAGCCTTTAGGGAAGAATTTTAAATTCTCAGTTTGTCTGAAGAAGGCTTCAGATGAGTGAAGAAGTTGACATAGTTTTGTGGTTAATACAAAGACAGTGTACACATTCTTCATACAAACTGTTCGGATATGGGGACAGACCCTTCTGAAGATGGCTAAGAGTGTAAGTATGACTGTGGTCCCAGAGCTTTCGAGTTGGGGAAGAAGCTCACAGCAGCCCCTGTGTACACTGGTATGGCTTTTTAGGTTGCTTTTGCTTTTATATTGGGTCAGAGAGCCATTTTAATTCCTAGGATTTATATGTAAGCTTTCATGCCAGGATTAGCAAATAATGATACAAAATATTTTCCAGGAGAAACATATCTGGGACTATCTTTAAATAATACTGATAATTCCATACAAACATTTTATAATCTCCCTTTAAATCCTTAATAGTTCACATCTCATACTAATAGTTATCTTAGATTTGGGGACTACAGGAATCTTGTTTCTTCACTGAACTACATCCACTTCTAACCAAAAAGAACTATAATACATTTTTCCTGTCTGGGTGTAATAACAATAAACACAGCAATAAAGGGGCAAATGGAATGCCAGGACCAGAAAAAAAAATAGTCACTTTATATTGTGTGTGTGTGTGTTTAAAGAATGATATAACTTAAAGGAATATGTTACTCTGGGTAAATATGTAAAAATATTCAGTCCTCTGATGCAATTATCTCAAAAATAAACAGGAAATTATGATACCTTAGCAATAGTATTGTAGGATTTTACAAAAAGTTATATGGACAAAATTATTTGACATTATAACACAATGTAAGTCTAAAGAACTCTGATTAAATTTGAAACAAAATATGCAACGTCAGAGGTTTATGCCTTTTCTGTTTGAACTTAATAAATAATTCAGTTATATTTTGGACTTTAAGCATATTATTGGTAAATCATTATGTGCACAGACTAATAAAGTTAAGACTGTAATCTGCCCAGAGACCCTCTTCCAAAAATACCTAGAAAATTCAACTTTATCCATTTATACTGACTATGGCAGAAACAAACAAACAAACAAACAAAGAAGACAATAAATGCAGATGTAGAAGTGTTGGTGCAGGGATGCAAAACAGTTATGTATTGGTTCATTGCTTGTGCAATGACAAACTGCTGTAGCCATTGTGAACATCAGTAAATCAGTGTTGAGACTTACCCAAAGAGGTCTGAATCCTATTGTAGAGACTGCTTGCTCAGCCATATTCTTTGCTGCTCTATTCACAATAGCCAGGAAATGGGTAGAGCCTTACTCTTCATCAAACAATAAATGGTTATTAAAACGTGACTCATTTACACAATAGAATATTGTCCATTCAATAAGAAAAATAAAATTATGAAATCTACAGGTAAAAGAGTGGAACTAGAAATAATTATCCTGAGTGAGGTAACCTAGACCCAGAAAGACAAGTTTCTCACGTTTGCTCTCATATTGGATATTAGCTTTGAATCTTTAGATCCATAGAGATATGGAAACCTATCATGGGCAATGGGAAAAAAGCCTTTCAGGAAGAAGGAAGGACTTCCAGAGGGCATGATGGGTGAATCAAGAAGGATTAATTGCAGCGGGAAAGGAAGAGGCAGGGTGGAAGATGGAGGATGGGGTAGGGATAAGTAGAACTTTGAAATAAACGTACAAAAACGTACTGCTTTGGCATGCTCCTGTTCTGTTGCTTGTTGTCTCCTCCACTCAATGTCCATCCCATTTGTTCATTCAAACAAGCATTGATCATACCAACCTGGGTCCTCCTTCTTGTATATCCTCTCTAGGTGTGTAGATTTCAGCTTGAAC
>JAQQSO010003315.1:0-13646 GCA_028658305.1 Pachyuromys duprasi
CAGCCTTTCTAGGCCACAGAGGAGGACATTGCAGCCAGTCCTGAAGAGACCTGATAAGCTATGGTCAGATGGAAGGGGAGGAGGTCCTCCCATATCAGTGGACTTGGAAAGGGGCAGGGAGGAGATGAGGGAGGGATAGTAGGATTGGGAGTTAATGAGAGGGGGGACTACAGCTGGGATACAAATAAATAACCTGATTAATATAAAAATAAAACGTATAAAATATAAGTAAAAGAAGCACACAAACACTGTCATCACCAAATTCATAATAAAACGAACTAAGAAGCATTGGTCACTAATATCTATCAACATCAATGAACTCAACTCCCCAGTAAAGACAGAGCCTGGCAGAATGGTTGCAGAAACCAGATCCAACATTCTGCTGCATTCAAGAAACACACCTCAGCAACAAAGATAGACACTACCAAAGCATAAAAGACTTTAAAGGGTTTTTCAACACACAAACCCAAGAAGCAAGCTAGAGTAGCCATCCTAATATCTGCTAAAATAGACTTTCAACCAAAATTAATCAAAAGAAATTGGGCAAAAAATATCATTCTTATCAAAGGAAACATCTACCATGAGGATGTCACAATCCTGAACATCTGCAGCCCAAACACAAGAGCATCTGCATTCATAAAAGAAACATTATTAAAGCTTAAATCACACGTTGATCCCAACATATTAATGGTGGAAGGCTTCAACACCCTATTCTCACCAATGGACAGATCTTCAAGACAGAAGCTAAATACAGAAATAATGAAGCTAGCAGAAGTCATGAATCAAATGAACCTAATAGATATGTTCAGAACTTTTCACCCAAACACAAATATACATTTTTCTCAGCACCACACAGAACCTTTTTCCAAATTTGAACATATAGTCAGTCACAAATCAAACTTCAACCACTACATGAAAATTGAAATAATACATTGTTCTTTATCAGATCACCATGGATTAAAGCTAGACCTGAACAATAACAAAAAGCCTACACCCTCATGGAAACTAAACAACTCCTTGCCTAATGATCACAGAGTGAGGAAAGAAATAAAGTAACAAATTAAATATTCCTTAGAATTCAATGAAAATCAGGGCACAACTTACCAAAATTTATGGGATACCATGAAAGAAATGTTAAGAGGAAAGTTCATAGGAATAAGTGCCTTCATAAAGAACTTGGATAGATCCCATATTAGCAAATTAACAGATCATCTGAAAGCTTTAGGAAGAAAGAAGATGAAGAAGATGAAGAAGAAGAAGAAAAAGAAGAAGAAAAAGAAAACACACCCACGAGGAGTAGAATGTAGGAAATCAAACTCAGGGCTAAAATCATTTAAGTAGAAACAAGGAGAGCAATACAAAGAATCAATGAAACCAAGAGGTGGTTCTTTGAGAAAATAAGCAAGATAGACAAACCTCTAGGTTAACTAACTAAAAGACAGAGAGCTAGCACCCAAACTAGCAAAATCAGAAATGAAAAAAAGGACAAAACAATAGACAGTGCAGAAATCTAAATACTCATTAGGTCTTACCTCAAAAGCCTGTATTCCCAAAAATTGGAAACTCTTAAGGAAATGGACAATTTTCCTGATAGATTTTATCTACCAAAGTTAAATCAAGAGCAGGTAAACAATTTAAAGAATGCTATAACTCCTACAGAAATAGAAATAGTCACCAAAAGTCTCTCAACCAAAAACAAAAACAAAACAAAACAAAAAACCCACAAAACAAAACAAAAAAAAAACAATAACAAAAACAAAAACCCCAAGGGCTAAATGGCTAATATCAAAATATCAAGTGACAAGACATGTTGGCAAGAATGTGGAGAAAGGAAAACCCTCCTCCACTGCTGGTGGGAGTGCAAACTTGTACAACCACTTTGGAAATCAGTCTAGAGCTTTCTTGTAAAACTGGGCATAACCATACATCAAGACCTAGCTATTCCACTCCTGAGCATACAACTTAAAGGTGTTTCACCATACAATAAAGGCATTTAGTCAACCATGTTCATAGCAGCTTTATTTGTAATAGCCAGATACTGGAAACAACCTAGGTATTCCTCAGTGGAAGAATGGATAAAGAAACTGTGATACATTTACACAATGGAATACTACTCAGTCATTAAAAACAAGGAAATCAAGAAATTTGTAGACAAATAGATGGAACTAGAAAAGATCATCCTGAGTGATAAAGTACAGACACAGAAAGACACACATGGTATGTACTCATTAATAAGTGGATTGCAGTCGTATAATATTGAACATACTACAATGCATAGACCCCCAAGAAGATAAGTAACAAGAAGGACCCAAGGCAGGATGCTTAGATCTTACTCAGAAGAGGAAATAAATACACAAATGTAGTGGTTGAAGAGTGCGAACAAAATAGAAGAGGGAGCGCAGGGAGAAATAAGAGTGGATATTAGACCTTGGAAGAATATGTGTAGGAGGGCAGAAGGCCTACAGATCAAAGAGAAATGGTGGATGGGGCAGCTCTGCAACAAGCTGCAAACCTAAATCAGAATAGGTCTCTGAGAGTATATGAGTGGGACTCTAGGTAAGACTCCTAGTAGCAGGGGCCGTGGAGACTGAAAGGACACTCTTTATCTAAACAAGACTCCTAGTGGACAGAGAGCAGCAACCCACCCATAAAAACCTCAGTCCAACACTTACTCTACTTACAAAACCTGCAGAGACAGTGGTAGAACAAATAGAGCAGAGATTGAGGAAATGTCCGACCAATGCTGGGCCAACCCTAAGACCCATCCCGTGGAAGAAAGACAATCCCTACCACTGTTGATGATACTCTGATAGCTGGCAGACAGACACCTACCAGAGTTGTGTTCTTTTAGGCTCCACCCAGCAATGGCTGGAAACAGATACTGAGACTCACAGTAAAACATTGGGTGCAGCATAGGAAGTCTACTGGAAAAGATGGAGGAAGAATAAATGGACCTAGAGGCGACAGAAGTTCCATAAGAAGACCATCAGGACCAATCAGCTGGGGCCCAGCAGAGCCTATGGTGTCTGAAACACCAACCAAGGGCAAGGCATGGTCTGAACCTAGTAACTAGCCAATGTGGGCCCAACAGTTAAGGCAGTGAGGAATTTCTCTCACATGGACTGTGTTGCCAAATTTTGTTCACTTTCTCCTGATGGGACTGCAGTGCAAGGCCACAGGGGAGGAAGATGAACTCAGTCCTCATGTGAATGGATGACCCTGGGGTATCTGGGTAGGGAGGCTTACCTATTCTGAGGAATAGGGATGAGAACGTGAGAGAGATAGTGTGGAACCTTGAGAAGAGTAGGAAAGGGCCTATGACCAAATGTAAATTGAATTAATTAATTAACAAAAATTACTTTTTTTCTAAAGAAGGGAAAAAGAGACGAGTATAGAAAAGACTGTGATAATGTAAGGAAAGGTAGCTGGGCTCACTGCCCCTCACACCACCACACATGCAAAGAACAAAGTGAGCCAGAGCCATGCCCACACCTGCCTGGACATTCCCTTTTCCTTGACTCTCCTTTAGACACACTACTGCTCAACTGTGGGACCATGACCTCCTTTTGCTTAGAGTACCTGTTTTAGAAATCTCATCATTGTGATTTTTCCCATACACTTTTAATGTAGATAAATCTTCTCCTAGCCTTTCACTATGTCTTTCTCAAAGGACCACAAGAAAACCTTTTGACAAGAGATCATAAAGAAAGATAGATTCCCTTTTGCCTGGTTTCTGTGGGAGGAGAGGAGTATGACTTTAATAAGCCCAATTAGCAGACACGGATGGCCTGAGTACATTGACCATCTTCCTCTGTGCCCCCAGGATTTTGATCTTACTTCATTCTACTGTTTAAAAATCTTACTGTCTTTCGTTACATGCCAGTTGAGTTTAATCTCTCACCTCTACTGCAGTAGTCTTGAATAGAGTCTTCCTGCCTGTCTCACTCTGTCTAATGTGATTTTCTTTGATGGTTCTAAAAGCCAGTTTATGAATAACTAACATTGACTGAACTGCCCTGGGGTCCTTGAATGGAAAGTTGGCAGTTTCAGCTCTCTATAGAAGTCAGAGGGTGAACATTGTAACACTGTTCTGTGGTGGAAAGAGTTTCTAGCTGGACAAATCTGCTTCAGTCTTCACTATCATGAACGAGGCTTTGCCACTCCAAGAATCAGAAAACTAAAGGTTCAGAGGGATCCTCGGGAACACTCAGCTCAGCCACCACTTAGTGGTATAACAAAGGCAGGTGCCAAAACATCTGCAGTTCAGATTAAGTAAATCACAGTGAGGTTGAGGCAAGGTCTGCAGATTCTCAGGGGAGACATGAGTGAGCATCCAATAATTAAAAGCCAAGAATACTGTCTGGAGTGAGAATGTGAGTGCTGCTGTGTCTTGTACCTGATAACTGATTATTCCTTCAAGCTGTCAAGCTCAGAAGCCATGATTGCTGCCCCTGGGAAGAGGAATAATAGTGGTGCTTGAGCAATATAATCGTTGTCACCTCAAATGTCTAATCAACAGGCAGTATTGAGCCCTCATGATACATGGGGACATGATGAAGGTGTGGGGCTACTTACATTGTTCTATGACAGTCATAAATATGGCTATAAGTAAGGGCTTTTCCATATCCACTTTATTCTTTGCCACCAAAGAAGCCTTCAGAAGGAGCACCATTTCTCTGCTGGATTTCCTGAGTGGCCAGCAACATTGAGGACACCCTTTTATTTTTCCTAAGAAATTCTAGTTTTTAATACTGTGACATGGCTTGAAGCAAAGTAGAAAAGTGAAGAAAATGGAAAAATATCTTAATATATTTGGGTCTTTGTTATTTTATTTACTGTATTTGTTGTCAAGGAGGATGACACTGGTGCTTAGTATACACTAAGCACTTAGTCTATTGAAAAATAAGAGAGAGAGAGAAAGAGAGCAAGGGAGGGAGAGGGAGAAAGAGAGCGAGAATAGGGAGGAAGGGAGGACGGTAAGAAGCAGAGACTGGATTTTGAGAACAGCCTTTCCCACAGCTGGGGATCACACTCTTTTGAACAGGTCATGATGTTTACACGACAGGCATGCTGTCAGCTTTTCTGTCATCTGTGCCACTTTATTTCGAGAGGTGGAAATGGAAAGCTGTGTTTACACGGAGTTTGTATCACAAACATCATCACCTTTTGCTTTCTCTTAGCACGTTAAATTCTTTACCTTTAAAGCACAAAATCCATTCTTTCTTGCTGCTAAAGATATGATGCTAGCCTTCACACTGAATTTCTTCTAACAGTTCACCCCAAGGGAAGCGTGAAGCATATAAACAAGAATGTGTATGGAAGTACTTAAAAACTCAGGGAAATAGTTGATTGAAATTGTCCATGCAGATCCTGCACATCTGAATAAACATGGTGTTAACTATCATTCTGAGACGTGGATAGGAAATAATTTCAATATCACTACCTGACTGGTCATCATTGCAGTAAAATATTAGGGAGATACAAGTTTATGAGCCTCAAGGCATTCTTGTCTAGTGTTATAGATAAAATGTGCCTCTATCTAGAATTTAAAATCATTCCACAGGCAATATCAGATAGCATGGTACCAATAAGGCAGAACACAAGTTCTTGAGTAAGCCTGAACTTGTACTGCTTTTCAGTGTGCATACAACTGTGTGCCTTGCAGATGGACATGGTGTAAACAGAGAGTCTGATGAATACTGTCATAGGTAGCCTAGAGTTAGCTTGCTTAGCAAAAGACTTAGTCACAACTCTCCTTCTTCATTTCAACTGTAGCTTATTTTTTTAAAAAAAATTACAAAGTTATCCAAGCAAGCTTTTCTCCAGAATGGACCTGACAGCAAAATAAAGGTTAAAACTGACAGGGAAGTTGTTAAATTTCAGTGTATTGAGAGAACACAACTAAAAAAGACAACTTATTTTAGGTATGCCATTAGGTAGCATTAAACATGGAAGATTTTCCCTCAGGCAATTGAGGTGGTGGCCTAATTAAACCTATTTACTGTTGGTTCTTAAAACAGAGATCGCAGGGAGAGGAAGCACCAATAAATAGACACTTATGGAAAGGTAAGTATTGGAAAAGAGAAACTGGAGGAGAAGATGTTAGTATTTCAACTCTCTGAGAACTGAAGAGGACTCCATCCTTAGGGTGTGGATTGGAGTAATGCAGGTTATGAGAGATATTTTTCCTGGAATTAACAATAAAGAAATAAGGAATTCATTCAGAGAGTATAATACCATACTACTGAGTGAGAGATAAAAATCACCTAGGAGAGAGAGAAACAGAGACAGAGAGACACACAGACAGGAAGAAAGGAGAAAGAAAGAAACAAACAAAGAAACAAAGAAAGAAACAGAATTTCATGAAATTCTCATATTAACGTTGATGTTATTATTAAAATCTAAGCCCCATAGATGAATTCCAAGCTGCAATTGACTGATTGAAAACACACACACACATTATACATATGCATATATATAATGTGTGCATATATATGTACAAATGTGTGTATATATAATGTATACATTATATATATTTTTATATATTGAATGGTTCCAAAGCATGAAGTTGATGAATCTGCAAAAGAAATCTACAGTGGTCAGAGTAAGACAGTGATTATCTATGAGAAAAAGTGGGATTTCAGAGAAAAAAGTTCTTGAAAGAGATACAGGTAATAGGTGCTACTACTACCTTGGCTGAGTATGGCTATATGGGTATGCATGCATATGCAAAATCCATGTAGGCGCATAGTTACAGTTTGTGCACTTAATAACAGAGATAGATACTTGATTTTTGTCCGTCTCACCCCCACTTTGGTGTAAGTAGATCAAATGTGCTCATAATATAATGCCTACTTGAAACATAACCAACAAGGCACAGATTTCACTCTCATTTCCTGGTAAACAAAACAAAGCCATCCTTGAACATTAACTCCCATCAGCCCCATTTGGTGCTTAATACAATGTGAGTTTCCATAAATATTAAACAGGCACTCCCAGTTCATGCACTAAGTAAAATTCTAAAGCACACCAGGGAAGTGTTTACAGAGCACTGGCATTAGGGTACCACTGGTTTGTTAAACACAGCTTATACTTAGGACACGGCTTTAAAAGTGCTTTGGAAAATACAGTCAGTCCTTTGCTCAGTGGTTTAAACACCAAACTTCACAGCATGTGCACACACACACACACACACACACACCACCTGCACATAGACATACACAAATAAACCACACCTACACATCAGAACAGCCACCATTCATAAAACTTATTTCTACATGCCCATCTCTCAGCAGCTCAAGACTGTGAACGCTGTGAATAAATTTTCATGGATGAAGAGAAAGAAGCCCAGCTTTCCTGGTTCATGAGGTTTAATTCTCCATCTGTTGCTTGATTAATGGAACAAATTTGGCACCACTCTGCCCTACAGTCAAAGGTAGAGCACACTAATGATGACCAATAGGTAGGGAAAGAAAACAGAGATGAGGGGAGTTCATGATGCTTAGGTGAAGAGCAGAAAACCATCCATCTCTTTTAACTCAGACTCTGAAAGGGTAAAAAAAAAGATTTTGATTTCTCTTTTTGTTCACAGCTAAGAAGTCAGAAAATCTGGCTTTTTTTCCATGTGTTTTATATATTTGAAGAAAGAAAAATTAGAATTCAAAGCCAACATCATTTATAAGGATTTGTGTGTGTGTGTGTGTCTGTCTGTCTGTCTGTCTGTCTCCTTCTCTCTTTGTGTCTGTGAGTGAGGTTAAGGGGACCATGGGAGATACCTTTACCTTCCATGTGTGAAGTATGTGTGAATGACATGAAAGCTAGGGAAATATCCCTGTGTGGTGTCTGTGTGTGTGGTGTGAAACAAAGGAATCTGGGAAATGCCCCCGTAGGCAGGGCTGGCACGAGTCTTTCTAGGGACTTTGCTGCCACTCTTGTTTCCCACTCTTTTCATTCTTGACGGCTGCTTTTCTGCTAACATCTCCAGTGACTATAGTAATACAAAATGACAGCTCAGGACCAGCAAGAAAACCGGTATATGCCCATAAAAACAATTTATATTTTAGGTCAACTTGTCCCCGGGGTTCCATTTTCTTAGTTTAAATCCCTGTTATTTCTGTGTGAAACCATCCAATCCATAACCACATTTTAAAGACAAAAACTACAAAGACAAAAAGGGTCTAGCACAAGTAGGAAGAGAGGGAGGAGGGATGGCAGAAGTAGGAGATTGATAAATGAGGCTTGTAATTTTTTTCCCACTCTATCAACATGTGCCCTGATAGTAATGTGTGTTGACTGGTGGCTCTGACAGTTGTACCTACGGACATCACAGAGACTGGCTATGCAGGTGACCAACACACCAAACTGGCAGAAGGCACAGTGGCTGGTACTGTACTTCCATTTTTATCAATAGTCAGGGAGTTTTTATTTTTATGTTTTTGCATTGCAGAGCACACTTAACATACTAGTAATTTGAGAAAAGTAACTCAGTTTTGCATGTAATTCCTTGACCCTGTTGGACCAACGAGGCCATTATTATTAGTTGAAACACCCCAGAGCCATTAGTGCTCATGGTAGGATGGATCACTTTATTCCAATGTTTTTATAACTCTCTGGTTGGGAGAAAGCATAACAAAGTAGGTGAGCATTTGAATTAGGAACTAAAATAAAGTCATATAATTTTTTGATAAATATCAGTTTGTGAGATTAATGGAAGAAAACACGTGTCTAAAATAGAATATAATAGCTGAAAGGGAGAAATAAGGAAAGAAAAAGCTAGCCTCTTGGGTTTCCCTCAGGACCAATATGCTAGATGCGCTAATATGGAAAGATCTGGGAGAAATTTAAACTATGCTCTTTCTGGTATAACAAAGATAACAGGAAAGAAAATGAAGAGACAGCATCAAATATATAATGCTTTGTGTGGCTGTTAGAATAAGAATACCCCCTATAGTTGTCTCAGATATCTGAATACTTGGTCATCACTTGATGAACTGTTTGTAAACGTTTTAGAGGAGTAGTTTTGTTGGAGGAAGTGTGCCACTAGAGGAATGTTTTGAGAATGTAAAGACTCGTGCCATGGTGAGTTCATTCTTTCTGCTTCCTGCTTAGGGTTTCAGATGGATGCCCTCTCCTTCTTCAGTTGTCATGCCTGCTGCATGCTGCCTTACTTTATGCTGTCATGGAATCTAACCCTCCAGAATTATAAGCCCTAATAAACTCTTTCTTCTATAAGTGTCCTTTGTCATGGAATGCTTTAAGTAGTTTAATGGACCATTCTACTGGGAGCTTGGCAGACAGTAATGCTGAGAGCTGTACAGGCTATAGAAGCCAAGCTCAAGAGGTTTCAGAAGGGAACAGTATTGTCAGCTGGACTAGAGACCATTTTTGTGATCTTTTGATGTGAGAGAGAGAAAGAAGAGAGAAAAGAGGAGAGATGAGAGAGAGGGGGAGAGGAAGGAAGGGATATACAGAGAGAGAGAAAGAGAAAGAAAGAAAAGACAAGAAAAGAAAAGAAAAAAGAAAATTAAGGTCCCCATTTTCTTGTCATTTCCTAGGAACATGATAGAAGCAAAATTTTAAAATAATGGACTAATTTTTGGCAGAGATTTCAAGACTGTCTAATATAGATCCCATCCAGCTAAGTTTCCCACTAATGAAAGGAAAAGTCCTAAGGATTTTCCTGGTGCTATAAGGCAAACAAACAAACAAAGAAACCAAACCTGCTGGTAATGTGGTTCAAGGTGGCAAAGGTCCATCCGAAATTACACAGTGTCATCTATTTGGTTCTGGCTTTAGCATCATAAAAGATGTATGGGTCAAGGGGTCATGGAATCTCTCTCTGCAGTTTGAGAGCTGCTGAGTTCAGGCTATTTGTGGCATGGGTGTTTATGCATGGAGGCCCTAGGAGGCCACTGTGTAAATCCATGGAAGTAAAGCCTGAGTGGTACCAGAAAACTAAAAGTGATAGAGATGTCAGCAGCATGAGGCACCTGCACAGAGCATAGAAGAACCAGCCCAGGAAAGAGGTACATGTTGTTAGCAGCAGAGCTAGAGGAAACTAAACTTTGATATTAATGTCCCAGATACAGGATATGGAGCTACAGGATTTGGTGCTTGTCTTAGTTGGTGTTTCTGTTGCTATGAACAAATACAATGACCGTGCCAACTCTTATAAATAAAAACATTTAATTGGGTCTTACAGTTTCAGAGGACGAGTCTATCATCAACATGGTGGGAAGCAGCGCAACACAGAGATAGACATGGTGCTGGAGGACCTGAGAGTTCTACCTCCAGATTCACAGGCAACAAGAAAGAGGGAGGGCATTGGGCATGGACTGAGCTTCTGAAACCTCAGATCCCACCACCAGTGACACACTCTTCCACCACCGCCACAGGAATTCCAACAAGGCCATACTAATCTCTCTCAAGTAGTGCCTCTAACTAATGAGCAAGTATTCAAATATTTGAGCCTATGGAGATTGTCCCTAGTCAAACCTCTCTCTGTCTTTCTCTCTATGTCTCAATCTCTCTCTTTCTCAGTCTCCTCTCTCTCTTCCTCATAGGATAATTCAGTGAAGGACAGGACCTTATAGATATTTTAAAACACCCAAATTGACTGCATAAACCTGATTTTCTTTATTAGTAACCTGACTTGGACATTTTATTATAGTGATGAGCAGCAGACTAATACACATTTCAAATAACGTTTCAATGGGGCTATGCTTCCACAGTTATTTACAGTTCCAAAAACATATTATAAGTGTTATGTTACTTGACTTTTATGCTGATGAGGCAGTGAATAAAAACTGTGTAATACCTACTTTAGAGAAAACAAGTGAGCTGAAAATATGTAATTCAAACATACACAATAGAGTCAAAGAAATGGTTATGTTGATTCAAGTCTAGAACTGTTTCAAGAAAGCCATTGCAAACATTAATATTCACTTAATGTATAGAAACAGCTACAAAGGAAACTAATATTTGAGAAATTAAAAAGGGAATAATTGCCACAAAGGATTGTAAGAACTATTGAGTGTTTGTTCTGTGTGTTAGATGAATGCAGCTGTCTTTAACTTTACATCTTTACATTCTCCTTATGGGTTGGCTAAAGTCAACCTTCTTTTACAAATGAGGAAATATGAACAGCATTATAAGCCAATTTATAGAGAGTATTCAGATAATCAGTGTAGACTGTGAGACTACGGCTTGTGTCTAAAAAGCCCAATTTACCAATAACTGTGCATCATCACAACTGGTCTTTCATTTCCATGGAAATATTGTTAAATATCTGAAAAATGTGAAGAAAAATTGATGCATGGATTTGTGAAAGAATTGTTAATCTCGTGCGTCAGTTTTACTGGACCATAATATGGCCATATTAAGCTTTGTTACTAGGTGTGTCTTGTGTTGGGCAGGATTATCAAATAAATCAATGGACTCCATTAAGTATAGGCCCTTAGTTAATAGGAGTGGTCATAGCCCAAATGAATTAAAACCAGAAGAGAATAAATAAGAGCTTATAAAATGAGGATTCGAGTTCTTTTTCCTGCTTGAGAAAGAATACACATTCCCCATGGGGACTGTTTTTACCATCTACTGCCCTAGTTCTCAGGCTTTCTCTTTCTGTGTGGACCTGTACTTCTGATTTTCTATATTGAGAGTGGATGACAAGTCTCCCAGCATGAGAAACTTCTCATAAAAATGTATCTGTCACCCATCTATATTTCACCTATTCTACTGGTTTTTGATTGTTTGTTTTTGCCTATAGAGACCTCTACTTAATTTGGGTCTTTGGATAGATGAATTGATGGGTGGGTGCCAGATGTGTAAAGCAATGGATGAATAGGTGGATAGAAGATGGAGAGGAAAATAGTATGAAGTAGTTAGTATTAATGCAATACTGAAACACACTTGTCTATTATACAAATGGCTTAAAATACAGTATAAAAAGAGTTGGGGAGATGGCTCAGCAATTAAGCATGACAACTGATCTTACAAAAACAAACAACAAACAAACCTGAGTTCAATTCAAACAAAACCTGGTTACTTCCAACCTCCTACAACTCCAGCTCTAGGCAGATCGAACACTTCTGGACAATTTTAGCTTTGGTGAATACCTGTACTCACAGGCATATACCTCCACAAGCCTCCCTCCCTTTCTCTCTCTCTCTCTCTCTCTCTCTCTCTCTCTCCCTTTCTCTCACATATTCATACACATTTTTTGAGGAATATTAGAGAGAGGCATGGAAAATTTTGGAGGGACAGTAAAAGTAGAAGTGATATAATTGTATTTTAATTTTCAAGTGTTAAAAAGTAAAAAAATAAAGTAACATGCAAAAAGTTTTAAATTAAAATATATAAAGGAATTTAATTCTAACTCTTCATTATACATAACATAATTTGTTTCTAATTTTTGTTGATGCTTCTTAAACTTTATTACTGATTTAAAAATTCAGTTTTCAATTTAAGAAATATTAAATTTTTTACAAGAGAATTATCACTTAGAGAGAAAATTAGTAGCATATATTAATACATATGGTTTTAGAAAACACCACTCTATTCTTGCCAAAGTAGATTTAGGTTTAGTGAAATTTTGATAAAAAGCAGTTAAATGTAATGTTGTGACAAAGCTTCTAAACGGCCTTACATCATTTTGCTTTATTGCTTTTTCCCATTAATAGAATGAGTGATTCAAAACACCTGGCTTCATAAGCCAAGGTTTAAGATTTCTAATGGGGGGGGGAGGGATCCAAGATGGCTGCCACGAGAGAACATTGTGTCTGAGGAGTAGGAGAGCAGAAACGACGCAGTGACCAGGAGACTGAACTCTGGGACCTAAAACGCCAGCATTGTGAGTGCCAGGTGAGCGGAACTCCTACGGTGAGAAAATCAAGTGGGAAAACCCTAGAGACACCCAGTTATTACCTGGAAAAATTTCCCAGTGACCAGCAGCACACAGCTCTGATCGGAACGAGCAACAGCACTGGGTGCCCACACCCGCCATTATAGACTGGATCGCACAGTCTCACGGGCAGTCTGGGGAGGAACCGGGTGCCCTTTTCACTGACCTGCACCCTACAAGCGCACACTGCACCCGGGTTCTGCTTCGACCCGCGGGTGTGCTGCAGGAACGAACCAATCATCAGAACCAGTCCAGACAGAGTGGATTGGGGGACTGTTTTGACCAGTCCATACACTGCTGAGGCGCGAGCCAAACGCTTCCGCCAGCAAAAACTCAGTCAGTGTGTGAGTCCGCCGGCAGATCTGGGAGGAACCCTAGTTCTATCTCAACCCATGGCTGAGAGGATCCTGGGACCATCTTGACCAGACCGCACACTGAGGGCGAAAACGGCACACATCCTCCAGCAAAATCCCCAGTTCAGGTGTCTGTCCACGGGCCAGACAGAGAAGGCCTCTGGCACCATTTCAGACAGCCCTGCATACAGTGGATGCACACCAACCCAAAACACTATATGTGCCCCAAATATCATCTCAGACCATGGTGCACAGCCCCTGGCACAGAAGGAGGTGGCAAATCTCCATTCCAGGGGAGAGCCCTTAGCAGCAAGCCCAGGGCAGAGTGCACAACCCCCAGCTGACATCTCAAAACTGGAAACTCAGACTCTAGCACAGAGTGAGGACTAAAG